>JAQGBE010000369.1:0-19952 GCA_034698225.1 Scheloribates latipes | reverse complement strand
ATTGCTTGTGATCGCTCTCTGCTGTGAGTCAGACCTCTTTCTGATTCAAAGGACTTTTCAAAACAGCTAAAAATTTTAATTATTGTCTGAAAGTTTGCAAAATGATAATTTTGAACAATGACCTATTTTCAAAGTCAAACATTTGAACCTCAATTTGAAACAATAGATAACCCTAACTAAAGTGGTTTGAGATTTTCAGGCTTTCTTGGTAAACCATTATTGCGGACAGACACGAAATAAAATAAGAACCAGGATATCAACCAGGATGTACGCTTTCACAAAGTCTTGTTTATTGAATATAACCTAGCTACTACATGTATATTCGTCTGGAATTTAGACTCGAGATAAACGAGCATTCATTCAAATCAACGACCACTTAGCCAGCGATGGCACAACACCTTGCTAATGGACATATGGAAGCGCAATGTCCTCATCCGGTGGATCAGACTAATCACCTCAAGAGACAAGTGGTTGCGCTCTGCGAACTGCTCCACAGTCTGACCAATGAGTCTCTCCAACGGCGGAACACCCAAACTGTTGGCCAACACTGTTCCCAATTTACGGATGTCTTCCCTTTTGGCACTCATCCGGTCTGTGCGAGCGGTGGGAGTCATACCAAGTTTCTTACCCAACACAGGACTGCCAAAATCACCAAGTTTGAATGTCAGGTCCAGGATTGTCTGCTCGTCCACCGGACGTTGCACTGCTTGAAGATGGAAAATATTGCCATCTTGCAGGTCGTTATGAGCCATGTCCAGACCACCATGCTCATAGTCACTGTGCAAGAACTTCAGTGCTGAAACAATTTGTCTGAACCAGTATTTGGCCACTTCCTCGGACATTGTCTTCGCCGGTAGTTGTTGACAATCCTTGATAATGTCATTGAGTGTTCCGCCCATTAGTTCCATAAATATAAGCACTGATGAGAAGGGATATGCCGTCCGTTGGTCTGGAATACAGATAATGTCCTCAATGGCGACAATGTGTGGGTGACTGACAAACCTGAGTGCAAACAGTTCTCCATAGTTGGGCATAAACTGAGAAGCAAGAGCGCCTATTATCATGTCGTCTTCGTCCTCTTCTTCTTCGTTGTCGATGTCAGCCTTCAGTTTGCCGATCACTTTGCAGGCCATTTCCACTTTACCGCCCGAGTCGTCCTTCCGTGCCCTCACTTTCCACACTTTAGACCATCCTTTTCCAAGTGTTCCCATGAACTCGATGTCAGTCAACGAAGACAATCTGTTTTCGGGACTAATTTGTGAATCGGTGGCACTTCGAAGCCATTGGATCTGTTTGTCTGACAGCGGCTCACCCGTTGTGATAGTGTCCTCGTTGTCAGTGCCATAAAGCGATTGGTCATTCCATATGTCTGTCCAATTGGGCGGCCCCTGAACTGGCAGCACCTTTTTCTGGCCTTTGAATGTGCCCAGCTCTTCATGCCAAGTGTCGGGATCGATATCCCAACGACTACCATAAGGAAACTTTTGAGCTCTGGTTCCTTTATATTCTTTACTTTTGAGTCTATTTTGCAATGCATTCCCTCTGAGCTCTCGTTTGTCTTCGTCGCGGTAAAAGTCTGCAAACCCTTTGACCACTCCTTGCCGTCGGAATCCTTTCTGCGGCCGAAACGGATATTGTTGGACAGGCATTGAAGGAAATGGTCCTTCTCCACGATCCTTCTCCTTTTTCTTCTGCCATCGGCGGTATTCTCGACTTCGCTGCCGATTTGGATCCATGTCTTGTGACCTATTCTCTAAATCCGAATACTCTTGGTTATTCAGTGGTGGTTTACTCAATGGATTGTTGTAAATAAACTTGTAACTATAAATAACAATCATCGATCAACAATTAAGGTTTATTTTAAAAGAAATATTAATCAAAAGTTTGAGTAATCAGTTTTTATTGTAACAAATGAATTCACGATTTGAGATAATCTAAAAATCTAATTATCAATCAATCAAATGAACAAATTATTCAATTTTATTAATTTTTTTAGTTAAAACTCTAATAAATCAGTGTTCGCCACAATCCATACTCGACGGAAGACAAGATCCAATTGACTCATTTCTTGCCCTTCGCTATCTCAGCGCTGGTAATGTCGAAGTCTTTGTCGGCGATGTTCAGCATCAGTGACCCGGCGTCCAAATACACCCGATTCTGCGAGTGAGCGATCTGTCACAGGCAGAGAGAGAATCAATTATTCCGTTTGTAATACATTTTATTGCTATTAAACTTTTAATATTCTATTCACTGCATTAAGACTCTAATCTGAGATGACTTTTAAATTGAACTATCATTTTGATTAACGCCCAAACTTCACACTACGGGGCCATTAATTCAATAAAGTGTTTGCAACTACGAAACAGAGCCCAACCCTTACGATAAAAGCCATCGAAAATCACATTAAACAACAAATTGATTACCGTTTTGGCGATTGCCTGCGCGGCTCTAATCTTCCTCAGCTTGAGATAACCCGGATTCCTGGATATGGCTTCGCCTAAGTATTCAATTCAAACGATCAAAAAGTTAAGGAAAATGTCAATCAAATTGAAAACTATTTGTATAGTCAACACAATTGCCATCAGATTACTAAAGAAATTGTTAATCATTTTTAAGACCAGACGAACGAATGTATGTATGGACTCATTAATTGAGTTTTCGATTCCTTTCAAGAAAACCCAAAACTAGCAACAAATCCAAGATCACTATAGTCTGTCCCTTACAGTATTGACCGATAGTCTCAGGCCGAGTGCCTCAAAGGTGTTCAGCACTCAATCAATACTAAGATTAACAGACAATAAATCATTTGCATCGAAGCACTCGAGCGGAAGACCGGTCGAGAGCTTAGCCAAAGGTCTCATCGTTTGGCAGTTCAAACACATCGGCTGACAACCGGTGGTCAGTGACCGCAACGAAAAGGATATCATTTTGGCGGCCTCTGCCTCTCCCTCAGCTTGCACAATCTTCTGCTGGCGCTCTTGCTTGGCCTGTTCGACGGTGAAGGCGGCCCTCTGTGCCTCCTGTTGTGCCACTTGCTTGGACTCGACGGCAGCGGAATATTGAGCGCTGAAACTGAGTTCGGTCAGCGACACGTCGTCTAGGATTAGATTGAAGTCCTGCGCCCTCTCTATGAGCTCTTTGCGGACCAGAAGCGAGACCTGTTGTCGCTGAGTGATCAGCTGAGAGGCGTTGAATTTGGCGACAACGCTCTTAAGCACTTCGTTGCAGATCGAGGGCAGAACCCTCTCGTCGTAGTCGACGCCCAGCACTCGGTAGATGTGCGGCAGTTGTGTGGCGTCCGGTCGGGCCAACACTCGGAGCGTTATGTTAACCATTTGCAGGTCTTTGCTGCCGGTTGGAGACGATATCTTTCGAGGCCGGGACCGAATGTCGTAAATGATTGGCCACTGAAACCACGGAATCCTAAGGACAGACAATTTGTCAACAATAAGCCGGCATTTCGTCAGACAATCGCTTACCGAAAATGCAGACCTTCCGAGTAAATGCTGCTCTGAATACCACCGATTCGACTGAAGATAATGGCTCTGTGACCGCCATCCACTGTAGCGGTCGGGAGAGACGAGCGGTTAGATTGACAAGACTCGGGTCACTCGGGACGATGAGGACAAACCTGTGTACACTGACTGAGTGGCCGCATAGCCGAGACCGCCGGCCGCCACCAGCAGCTTGACGCCGAGGTTCAGACCCGAAGGGTTCTTGAGAAGACGGTTGAAAATGTCACCCATTTTGTTGGCCATTGTGTCGACGACGCCGAAGAAGTCACTGATAGTGGAGTGGAGTGCAAAACAGCAATCAAAAGAGGGTTTTCTAGATGTGGTCACAAATTACGTTTAGTGACAATCGCTGTCAATAATGGATTGCAAGCGAGAAGTGGTCGCAAACTATTGGTCAGCATTTGTGATGCGACCCAAGAGTGCGAACCATGTGTTTGCCTACTATTGCCCACTACTTGAGAGCCAAAGACGAGAGTAAAGACCCGAATAACAGAGTAAACAATGTTATGTCTCAACGCCTTCCGTCGGCTGTCCCGCTGTCTGTCACAGCCATTGACGCTCTGGTCACCGGTCAATGCACTTCGAGTTCAGGCCTTCCACAAGACGTGTGCCAACTTTGAACTGATGGAGTTCTTCGACGACAAGAAGAATTGGGGCGAAAGCGAAGTTAAAACAGGTCTGACATAAGCTGTTAATTACCGGCGATGAAGCTAATGATCTGTATTGTTGAGGTCGGGCCTGGCGTAAGGATGAGCTGCGAATCAAGTCCAACGAAGACTTACACAAGTTGTGGTTCGTCTTGTATAAGGAGCGAAATATGCTGATGACAATGGAAGAGGCGGCCAAAGACGTGCTCGAACCGTTGCCCAGTCCTGAACGCATCGACAAAGTGGAGGAGAGTATGAAGAACTTGGAGATAGTAGTCAGAGAGCGGAACAAAGCCTATTGGGAGCTGGAGGTCGGCGAAGGAGAGACCGGCGAACGACCGTTTCGTCACCGCAGAGACATCTTCGGTCGCCTCAGGAAGTATGAGCTGCGGTCGGGTTGAGCGGTGACTCTAACTGAGTTCGTTGTTGATAGGATCGGCTGTTCCGAGCATCTGGTGCCCTACCACATGAACACCAAGTGGCGAGCACTCAACTCACCTTGCTGGGACAAGTACGTGAAGAACTTTACGTTTCGGCTCAGGGAGAAGATGATCGACAGAAAGAAGCGGCGAATTGTCAGACAGCAGATGTGGGCCCGAGGCTTGTTGTCCCGGTTCCCCGACCTCGACATCGACTACCTCGAGGAACAGATGCCTGAGGCCAATGTGCGCCGAGAACGGGAACACTTGGAAGAGAGGCTTCAGATGTATAGGAAACAGAAGTTCAGGAGTGCTTACCACAGTCGCAAAGAGGACTGATTGAGTTGATTTTGATTGTAAATAAACACAATTTAGTGATCGATTAAATATTAAATATGGCTTTAATTTAGAAATGACCTTTATTTACAAACACGAACTATAAGCTCACCTTGTTACATTGAAAGTTCCATTGAAAGTTCAATCTCTAGTGGAAAAGTCGACAAACTCGGTGCTAATGGACGTAATTTGTGTGAAGAGCTCGTCTGCAAACCAAGCGATGTCTCCGTCGGGAAACGGACCGACCGGTCAGTCGAGCGAAGGCGACCTCACGTTTCAGCTGTTCAGCGACGACGACCAAAGTCTTAGGTGAGTGGCGAACCATTGCAAGCCATGTCTCAACTGGTATCGGTTGGACAGCACTGCCATCCAAACAGTAAACAAGTGGCGGTCTTCGGGTCGTCGGCATCGGGTGTGTGTCGTCTCAGTGATCGGCAAGTCTTGTCTGTCGGCCAACAACTGCAAGGCCTCACTGGTTGACCGCGCGGTCGGCAAAAATGTGTTTCGTGGCCTCTTCTGTCAGACGAAGAGTCATTATGAGCCGTCGGTAAGTCTGACCACACGCTGGTGACCACTAACTCGTCTCGTGTCTGAACAGAACTGTCAAATCGACGGATACTATGATCACAGAAATAAAGTGATTTTCCTTCACTTGACATCGGTCTTGGATTCTCTGGCGTTGACCCAGATCTGCAAAACCATCGACAAAGAGATCTACGAAAAGGGGTTTCTTCAGGTGTGGCCACACCTGCAGTCCGACCTCTGCAAGGCTCTTCTCCTTCTGTTCCACTTGAGTCATATCATTCTTGTGGTCAGCCCTTCTCCACACTTCGACTTAAGTCACATTAACTTATTCCGGATTCTGGACTCAACGCGACAGAAGTTGCAGCCGATTATCACAGAAAATCTTCAGCCACTGTCATCGTTGCCATCAGATTGGGTCCAAGCGGGTCGTCCATGCAGTCCAAGAGCGCTTTTCGTCTTCGAGTCATACAATCAGACAATTTCGAAGGAGAGACTTCAGAATAGTGAAAGGCAACTCGAAGACCAGATCTATAGAATATTGCGGAAGAGTCGGGTGATAACCAACATTAGTGCCAACTCTCTGTTCGCCGTCTCCGCTCACAATGACTACGTCTATATCTCGACCAAAGACCCGACTATTCGGGAACCGACCAATTATCTCATGGAACGATTAATCAAGTATTGCAACGCAGATGAGAAGACTAGTAGTGACAGCGAGGAAGACAGTGATTCTGATTCGCACTCGTTCTACAACTTCTTGTGGACACATATCGGTATCGCTCAGAGCAAAGGCTTTGACGACAACATCGGCCGACACGCGGGAACGTCCGCTTTCGAACTGCCGACACCTAAAGAGTTTTTTCAAGTGGCACTCAAACTCAAAGAACTCATCTTCTGTTCTGAAACAGTGGATAATTCGAGTTTGAAGACGATAATGAATTCGCTGCACTCCTCCCTTGACATCGACACCCGATTCTCGGAGAGTCGTTGCGCCAAAGTGTTGCCCATTGCCCTCAACTTGTACAAGGAGTCACTTCCGCCCCATTACACCCGCGAATTCCACGAACGCAAGTTAGCGCACGCACTCCAGCACTTCACACTCCAGGCCAGGGGTCCGGCACTCTATGACTATGGCCAGCGGCTGAAGATCGAATGCGACAACTACTGGCAAGAGGGCCACCAAATGTGCGAAGTGTTGAGTCTCACTGACAATCACTGCATTAATCCGGTCCATAGACTCAAAGATGATGAAGAAAGCAGTGATAGCAACGATTCGGACACTGAGTCCGAATCGAAGAAGAAGCTGCCGGCGATGAGACACGTGAGCGCTCACAAAATTATCAGTGCCTGTGATTGTGGCCGACGACAGGCCAACCGTGAAGACCCGTTCACTGTGAAGGCGGCCAATCATGACTTCTATATGACGATGAGAGCCAAATGCAGTTGTGGTCACTTCGAGCGAATGCTCTTTCCTGTATTCGAGTCCAGCAGCGACCACATACAGCCCGCCCGCACTCAACCCGTTCCAAAAAGTCCGGTGCACTCGAAGGCGTCCAGTTCTCAGTTCGAGCATTCGGCCACACCGGGTGACCTGGCGTTCGAGTCCCAACCCGATGCCGGAGTCTCCTCGTTCACCAACTTGTCTCAGCAGGAGGTGAGCGCCGATCTCAACACAGATCTTCTGTTGGATGAATTCCACAAAACCAATATCGAAGAGGACACTAAAGTGACGGAACAAACTGTCGACACTTCAGATGAGCAGAAGACTGATCCGCAAATGGAACGGTCAGAGCAACTGGTGAAACAGCTGATTGACGAAGAAGACGAAGAGGACAACGACGAGACGAGCACAAGCAGTGAAGAGGTCGGCAGCGACTACTACGAGGCCGACAGAGACAACGACATAAAGCTGGTGATCCGGGAGAGCGACAGTCCTCTGGTGCCGTTCCTGCACCAGTCGTCGACCACCGAATACCTGCCGGGAATGCTGCACACGATGAGTCCGCCGGGTCTGCTGCCGAAGTACAGTTCGTGGTCACTGCTCTGTTTGGGGCCGTCGAGCCTATACTCGCACAACATCGGCCTCCAGGACCAGCCCGGGTTCGTGAACGGCGCCAACTTTCTGCTCCCCTGGGATGTGACCGTAAAGCTGGAGCATTCGGGTCATTTGCCACCGCTCTGGGAGGGAAAGAGACCGCCAGGCATTAAGAACAAGAAGACATTCAAAGGTTTGTCTCGTTTTTATTGTTATTTTATTTGTTATTTGCGTTCCGTTTCTTTCATTGATTGGTTTGTTGTCACAGACGGCACGCAATTCACTGTAAAGATATTCATAGGCGTAGAGTACGAGTGCCAGAGAGGCCACCGATTCATCGCCAGTGGTCCGGACTCTGTGCTCAAGGCATCGCTGGGCATCGTCAAGGAGTCGGCCAATCGCGTCGCCAGCAATGATATGCCGCTATACGTGCCGTGCGTTTGCAAGTAAGTCATTGTCAGCCAATCGGATCTGTCTTAGAACCTGTCTTAGTGTGTCTGTCTCTGTGCCCTCCACTATGCCCTCGACCATCGCTGGCATCGACTGCATGCCAGCCCTATACCACTCGACTACCTCTGCCTCTCTCTCGGCGGAGTCAGTGCCGACACCTCTGTCTGTCTCTGTCTCTGTTGGCAATAAATAATGGAATTACTTAATAGACGTTAATTTCCATATGAAATGTCTTGTGCTCTCTTGTGCTCACTTGTCTCACTTGTGCTCTTGCACCTCTTTGGCTCAGCCGCCAGGGCAAGCCCACCGTCTTGGCCCAGTTGATGCGCGTGCATGTGGTCACACCTAAAGCGCCGGTCAACGTGACGCTTAACCCCCGAGTGCAACCGGCGCCGATGCCCTGTCCCATATTCTACCCGGGCAACTCAGAACCGGTCCGATTAACGCAGTCCACGTACTGGGTGTTAAGGCTGCCCATGATATATGAGGCCGACTGCGGGCCCTTTCCAATACCTAAGGACCAGTTGCCGCTCGAGTCGAGTCGTCTCCTCAAAGGAACCTATGGTATCGCCGACTACATCTCCAAGCCTAAGACCATCAATTGAGCAAGATCACCACTGCTCGCCATTGTGCACCACTGCACACCACCAGACACACCGAACACCGATCGCAACCAATAAAAACAAATTTATTACTCTATTAATAAAACGGTTTGATTTGTGTGACACACACTGACATCCATTTGCTCCTAATTGACAGACCCTCCCCTCCCCACCAGCTGACCATTTATCTTGATAACATCTCTATTGAGCAGTCCTGGTCACTGACTAATGCTGATGATGACTAATTGGTGGCATCGCTCAGCGCCAGGTCAGTGATCACTGACCAGTGTTGTGACAGTCAGTCATCTGACTCGATATGGAGGTATCGATACGAGAGATCATCGAACCGTTTATCGACTGTTGACCACTGCTGTACCGATGCCTCGACACTAATCCGAAGCAGAGCTCAAACAAGCACTTCACACGATTGCAAGCAATTCTTGGTAATTGGTGTTTGTGCTGGTGCAACATTAGCTATCGCCTAATGTGAGCTATCAGATGAGCTCATTAATCTGGTGGTCACCCTGGTGCAAGTGACATTCGGAAATCCAATTATCACTGGGCCTAAGCTCGTCGACAACGATAAGGAATGCGAGCACTGAAGCACATGTAAGCAGTGGTGACAGTGTCTGCACTACTAATACTGATTTCCCATAAGTTGATCGATCGTTTTGCTAACTGCTTAATACACATTAATTGCCCTGGGCATTGGGTATTGGTCACTGCACAGTGCACACTGGACATTGGCTATGAGTTGTGACAGTGGCCGCACTGGGCATCGCAAGCCTGGCCATTAGCGGAGTGAAGTGTTGGCCTAACACCTGGTGTTGACATATCTCATACCTTTTATTATAAGGTCGTAAAGCCATATAAAGCTCGAAACGCAAAGACAATGACACATATCTGTGCATTATATGTGCCCAATGGGTGGCCGCTGTCCGACCACTTCGCACCTGCACTCCCGACACATCGTTCACACCTTTGCCTATATTTAACAACGATTTAATGTAACTTATAATCAGTTTCTTGCGATCGCACGGATTCCCACTAATCACTAGACACCCGACACTAGACCTAAAACACAAGCGCCCACTACTCTGACCCATATATCCATTCCGGTCAGTCAGGCTCAGGCAGTGGGACGGCATCGCAGCGCACATTTCACTATGAGCTAGGTGGCACGAAGTTGACAAACTAGCTAGACAATAGTGACAATCCAGACAGACTAGACAGTGGAAGCTAATTAGCCAGGTGAGCGACAGACACTGTGAGAAACGTTAATGTCAGTGTCAGTTTGGCACCGATTGTGTCATCCCTAGTTGGAAACTGTGTGCTGAGTGCTGAGTGAGAGCACCGGCACAAGGCTTATAACACTGGCGAGTATTAGATTACTCCGCCCTTTATTAAGGATTACTGGAGATTCCATCCCAAGAGTGACACTCACACTCGCACTCGCACTCAAACTACACAACTCTACACTCCAGCAGTCGGTCTGCGAAGAGCCGGAGCGAGAGCTCACTTCGATTGAAACGCTCAGCACATTAGACAGACATCAGAGCAGAGCAGTCGAGTTGCGTTGAGCTGAGGAACACAACACAACTTCTTCACGTATGGTGTGCTACACAGCACTCGACTATGTCTATGATAATTGTCTTGTAGTGAAAAGTGCTTCCAATGCCAGTGATGTGTCCGCGAAGTCCGTCATCCGGTGCCACACACTGACCAGGTCGCTGCCAGTGCTGACCTACCTGTAGACCTAGCTGTGATGACTTTCCCAAGCAGCAAGCTCGTCTGGCGAACTCAGTTCACCTCTTCATCGCTCTGCCTGTGCAGCACTCAATTCAGACTCACTGTGTTTCTCACTATTTTTATACTAATCATAAGTGGATTGAATGTGTGCCAGGCCACTAGGAAGAGGGCCCGACCGCCGCTCATCGAGGACGGCCACCACAAGCACCACCACCACCACGAGAGGCAGACCAGTAAGTCTTCGCCAGTGCAGAGTCTGCAGACTAGTCGCACACCACTTGCCTGACTGTCCGCCAAACTCGAACAACTTCGCTAAACAGCTTATCAGTGAACCGCCACTTTAGGAACTGGCGCTAATCGAGCAGGCTCATCAATTTTATCTAGCACACCACTCACAGTCTCTTACACACTTGTTATCTTGGCCTTTCTTGGCGGCGAACTCTCGACTCGGTCGGGCACAGGCAGTAGCCGTAGTAGAGAGCGGGCAGAATATGCCGATAAAACGGTACTCGCTATAAATAAAAAGCTATTTAAAGCTAAGGGCGAGCCCACCACCGGTTGGCTCGAGGGCCACGACCGGCACAGTAGACAGAGGAGCACTACCTCGAGCACCGGCAGTGCACCACCACCTTGGTGATGCCACTCTCCTGCGAGAGTAACAATAAATTAATTGTCAAACAGTTTATTACTGTTTTTCCAGTAATTAAACGTTTAGTATAAACAAGATAAAAGTGATGTAATGTGTAAAGTAATTAAATTTAATTATTGTTTTGATAATCAAGTCTCGGTTTGTCTCTCCTGTGCTCCCCGTTTCGCGCCCACTAATAGACTGTCCGTTTGGTAATGAGACCCACGAAGTCGGCGACCGCTGGAAACCTAATTTACAGCCGTTTGGAGTCTATTATTGTATTCGATGCGAATGCGTTGCCGTAAGTGCTGTCCACTACCAATACACTACCCCTACCGACAACACTGATCACCACGATGATAATTATCAGGTGCAACGCAAGAATCGCGTCGTCGCCAAAGTCAAGTGCAAGAACCTCAAGAATGAGTGTCCCAAACCTTCATGTGATGACCCGGTCCTCTTGCCCGAAAGGTGCTGCAAAACATGTCCGGGCGAGGAAGGTGAGCCACACTGTCCAAGTTGTATCAACTTTCCTAACTTTGGTGCCATTCCCTCAGAATTACCGGAATTTCCTGAGCCGACAGCTAAGCCAGAGCTAAACCGAACTTTCATTGAGGAGCAATTAAATCAAACTCGTGTCGAGTCATCCAAAGGGCCACCGGTGGAGGGGAACGGCACCGATCGGGAACAGGTGGACGACAGTCATGTGAAGACCAAGGCTATCAACGACGAGAACTCGGCCAACAACCTGATCGGCGAGCCGTCTCACAAGTGCTACTACGAGCGGATGATCTACGAGGATGGCTCGCAGTGGAAGACGGAGCGGGACGACTGCGAGATGTGCTTCTGTCAGGTATTGTCTATGATCTGTACCAAAGTGTCTCGTTTTGGCTCTATATCGACAATATTGGGAATTGCGGTCAAGTCTGTGGCTGACTGTCGCTGACTGTGTCTGTGTCTGATGTTGTGCTTGTGCTTGATGTCGATGTTGGTGACTGACGCCAGTGTTGGTGTTCGGTATGGCTCTGGTGCCGCATCGGTGGGCGCAAACACATCATAAAAAACAACTGTGCGTTTGACAAATTCTTGAGCCACTGTTTTGCCGATCCGTTTGACGAAAAGTATTTTCATATGTTTTACGCATTTTTCTGTTTCAATACACATATGAAGTGAAGGAAAATGTAAAGAAAAATATTGTTTGCATTCGCTTTTCTGCCGTAATATTCAATAATTTTTAAAAATTTTATTTTTAAACCACACGTTTGAGTGCTGTTCACTGCACAGCACTTGCATTCGCACAACATGTATATTGGAGTGGAAGGAATCGCTTCTCGTTCTTGTAGTTCTTGTAGTGATGTCCTTCGATCTGTGTGTCGGTCGCCTTCTTATTGCCGTCTTATTGCGGTGCCAAACGAGTCGTATGACTGAACACAGATATATGTTTTCCTCGTTACTCAGCCAATACATGCCATACATCTTCTTCTGTATTAATATCGTCCGACAATAAACGCCAATAGAATAATATTTGTTTAATTAAATTTAGAGTTAGTTATGGTTAGAGTTAGAGTGAGCCCAACCAAACCCAAACTCAGGCCAAGCAATGCCTTTCCGAACGATTAGCCGCCTGACAGTCGGGAGGCCACGAGTCGCTGACTGCCATCCAAATTGAAAACAAATCAGTTCTACAAAAATATATATAATTATAGATAACAATTAATTCTGAGCTCCACTTAAAGCCCAATCTGTTGACTACTAAACAATTTTCGTGTCTCTCTATGCGAGGCCAACCATTTGTGACGTCAGTCTCCCAGTGTTTCATCACCGGCACTGATTGCCAGTACGTCCGGCACCGCATCGCATCATTAATTGCTTGTCTCACACACACTGCCTGTGCTCGAGCACAAGCTCACAAGGATAGCTCGATAGGGCTCCGATTGGCGCACAACTTGTTGTAATTTGCTAATCAAATTTGGTAGTGATTGCGAGCAAAAACATTAAAAACTTTTATATACAATATTTTCTAAATGAGCCGAATAACTGCAATAACTGCACATAACTTCTGCCATAAGTTATGCCTTTCCTCTCCTCTTCAAACACTGTGGCGTCGATTCGCGTCTACCTTAGCCGACGTCGGCTCCAATCAGAACAAACAATAAGCATATCGTTAGACGAAAATAATAACACAATTTGTGTTATATAGCACACACTCTCTGTCTCTCTCGGATCCCAGAAACGGATGATATGATCTGGAATATTGATTTTCAAAAGCAAGAGCAAAAAATAGCGACGATTAAGCGCTAAAACGTTCTTGTTATTTGTGAATATGATCTTGTTTGATTTTTGAAATACATATTTGTCAGCTCTCATTCAAGTAGAAGAGAGGTGTTGTGGTGGAGGAGAGGAATGGAGAGGAGAGGACCGGCACTCGGCTGTCGAGAGCTGTTTTGGTGAGCGAAGTCGCGATTTGTGATTCGCTCGAAACGTCTCCACTCTTACAAAGTCATGCCATAAGTGCTCTCTCACTATATATGACTCTCGAATCGTTTGCTTGAAAGAGAAGCGAAAAAATTTTAATACGATTTTTATACCGTATTTCGTGTCCGACAATAGAATTCCTCAAACAATTGATTGTCACACAAATTGTAAGGTAGGGTCGGAAACAGTGGAGCGATTGGGAGCGCGAGTGCGACAACTGTTAGAACTGCAGAACTGCAGAGGCAAACAGTGAAAGAGCCCATCACTGAGGCCGAGACCGATCTTTGGAGACCGAGAATGAGAATGAATATGCCTTCCCATTGACAAACACTATATTCTGTAGTCATTTGTTGGACTTTCGGATTAAGGTTTGGGTGTTTAGGTTCGAAAGTTGAACTGAAGAACGCTTTCGATTGTAATTGGAATTGAATGAGCAATGAGAAGTCGGTTTAGGAATTAAATGGCATTGCAGTGACTCATCACAAGAGCTGGCAATGTATTGAGGGCTCAATACCAACTCAACTCAATACTAGCACTATTAACGACCATGATTATCATGATTACCATTATTATTTCATTTTGAAATATACGCCAACCTTTAAATAGTGTAATCATTTTTTTCTGCCAATTCTTTGCTCTCAAACACTCAAAGTCTAGGAATAATTCAATTTAGACGTCGGTTAGACCGGAGTGTTAAAAATATATGACTCCTATATGTATGGAGACTCGAATATATACGAATATATAAGCTTATATACATTTATCGTATATATATATAAAGGGTAACCAAAAGGTTGCTGAAAGAAGAGTCCGCTTATGCAATATGAGGGGAACGACGGGACGACTGATTGAAAGGCGTTTAAAGCGGTTTTATATTATTAGTGTTGGAAATGGTATTAATTGTAATGGTATTGGAAACGGCAGTTGAGTTCACTACTTGAGAGCCGACTGAGAGCCCCGACAGCCGTCAGTTATTTGGAGAATCCGAACAAAAATGTATTTATAAATAGTAGAGTATATATACCGAAAATATTCAATTATTTACTCATGTCTTCAAATTGCTTGATATCTGTCTGACATTCGTTAAGAAAAATAAACATTTGCATTAGTGTTGGTGATTGGTGTTGGATGTGCTCGGATGGCATGGCATGGCATGGCATGGATTGAATCATTTAACAATTAATATATTTATTTAATAGTAATAATAATAAAAATGTGATATCGCTTGCACTATCGGCGTCGAGCCGGAGGCCCAGCAGTCCGTCTGCGCCCAAATTAGTCACTCTCGCACTCGGCATCACATCCGACGGCTCCACCGCCGCTGTCAGCCAACAGACACTGTCAGACACTAATCAGGCACATATACCAGACCTCGACTGTACTCGAGTTTGCATTCACTCCCGACTCGATTCCATTGCTTTCAATTGCATTGCATTCCGTTTATAAGCCTAACGAATGACTCGAATCGAAGTCTGTTTTCCATAACTTTTAATTGGTTTGGCATTTATTCCGTCTACAGAGAGGACGCGTGAAGTGCGAGCAGGAGGTCTGTCCGAAGCTGTCCTGTGCCAACCAGACGACCGTCACTGGCTCCTGCTGTCCGGTCTGCGCCAACCAATTAGGTCTGCCATAAACATGTCTATCATGGAGTGACTCGAGTGATGCCAATTGTGTGACTTCCAGAATCGCTAAACACAAACATCTCGTCAACAAAGGGCTGTTACTTGGAGGGCGACAAGAAGTTTCATTTGGCCGGCAGTCGATGGCACCCATATCTGCCGCCCTTCGGCTTCGACAAGTGCTCGCTCTGCACTTGTCTGGTAATTGGATACCTCTTTATATAATTATAAACTCATATTTCTCTCGATTCTCTCCACTCTCTGCCAACGTCTGCACTTCAGTCCGATTCGCTTACAATCCAATGCGAGCGAAACACAGACTGTCCGGCGCTCACATGTCCTGAACACGAGGCCTATCGCGAGAATCCCATGGATTGCTGCAAACGCTGTCCAAGTAATTACACAATAATTTACGTTTGCCTTGCTCAATTGCTCAATTGGATAGCGAATGCCTGCCTAATGAGCGCAGATAGAAGCTATCAGATTGCCGAGCTAAATGACCCAGTAGCAGCGAGATGCTCGACATTCCCTGGATGCCTTGGCCTGTGAACTGAGCGACTGATGGCTGGCATTTAGCTTGCTCACTGCTTGCTCAGCAGACTATGTGTTACAGATACTAGTGTAGTGAACGCATTCCCTTTCTCTTTCTCCGGCAACCTATAGACGCACTACCGGTCAAATCGATCGTATCGGTCGACCAGAGTGACCAGCGATCGATCGACGGCGGGTTCAAGAGTCCGTTCGAATTGATGGCTTTGGGAGGTATTCACTCTTTGTTTGCCATTCTATTCCCTATTAATCATTAATTCAAATGCAATTTCTCTTATTTATTCCGTTCGCATCTCTTCGGACAAAAGGCTGTAAATTCCGAGGAAGAGTGTATCCAAATGGAGATGAATGGCATCCGACTGTTCAGCCGTTCGGTGAAGTGAAGTGCGTTAAGTGTCGCTGTAAGGTATGCACTGATCGATGGCCACGACCGACACAGAACGCGGTCACCGAAGGCCTTATGTCTAATAAAATATTGTTATCTCATTCGGCCATTCGTTTGCATCCATGTCATCCACTGCCAGAACAACACATTTGTCTTGAAATTAGCGATCGCTAGCAAAACACTAGCCTTAAAGCTGATGACAAACTGCAGGCATATCTAGAATATAAATCATTGAGGCAGTCGTCCACCAATGGAATGCTCTCATGTCCATATGTTCAAGGTGGAACTGGATAGCAGTTATTATGCCAAAACCAAATCTAATATCTCAACCAATATTTAAACAACAAAACAGGTCTATGAAAATGAAAAACTAAATATTTTTTAGCGAAATTCAAATAATTTTGAATTAATAATATTACTTTATACAAAAATTACCTTGCTAGACAGGAAAGTTAGATAAACGTCATCGATATAATTGATCGATATATTCGTGATAATCCATTAGCACTTGAGCTACAAAAGAACAAAATTTTCCTCGTTCTGAGAAAAGTAGTGAACTATCTAAGCAATAATCATTTGGCGAGCAGTGATCTAGTGACAATCGAGACCAATCCAACAAGATCATTTGGCTCTGGCTCTGGCTCTGGCTCTGGCTGTGGTGCCACTACTCTGACAATAGTCTATTGTGAGTCAATAGAGATCGAGTGCCACAATAAAGATAACGTCTAATACTATTAGACTCTAATAGTATCTAATATTCTGTCAAAACTATAGAGAATTAAATGGCATTTATTTGTTTGTTTGTATAATTAATACCCAATTAGTGTGAGATTAGTCTCGCAATTCATAGCTCAGGTGTTGTTATCTTGTTTTTGCCGCTCAAAACAATATAACAATTATTTGTAATTAGATTTGCATTTCTATTCACTCTCCGAACCGATACAAAGCCTGACTAATGGAACCGCTTTTCTCTTCTCTTCCCTCGACTGATAGGACGGCAAATCCAATTGCAAGCGCATTGTCTGCCCGAAGATAACCGTTTGCAGTATCGTTATCAATAAGAACAACGAGTGCTGTCCGATCTGCGCCGACGATCTGGGTATGAGTGCCGGCCCGGCAACACAATCGCTATTAACTGCCACATGAGTTATGATGGCGTTATCGTCATCATCTAATATAAGACAGTTAATTTGCTCAAGGACGACTACCATTTCATCAATCTCTAGTGCTAATGATACAGTAATTAATGATAGGATGACAGACCTTGCTCGTGCCAGCCATCTACCGTGCTCGAGCAGGCTCTCATCGCATGACCTTGTCCAGGGGTGCGCAAAGGGAGGATCAGCCAAAAATCCCCCCTGAGTTTTGAGGCTGAGCTCGGACCCCCTCCCCGGAAATGGCCGCCGCGCGAAGCGAAGCGCGGCGGCCATTTTCGGTAATTTAAACCGGATTAAATCGTGATTTAAACTGGATTTAGCCACAATTAAGCTAAATTAACGTTAATTAAACTAAATTAACACCGAAATAGGCCTAAAATCGAAAGAACGACTTAAATCGGACGTAATTAAGCTTAATTTAACTGGATTTAGCCGAAAAATGGCGGCGGCCGCTATTTTGTCTATCCCTCCCCTGATCCCCCCCCCCTAGGATTTTTTGCTAAAAATTGCGCAATATCCCCTCTCTGATCACCCATGAAAAGGGTCAGGCTTGGGCATCCCTGCATTATGTGAATTTTTGATCAACATTATCTAAGTAATGTACCCTATATTCCTCTTAACCACAATCTAGTCAAATCTTAGATAGTGTACCTGAGAGATATTAAGTCGGGACAAACGGCATAAATTAATCCGCAATAATCTAGCTAATCTATCAAGCTCACTAATCTAGGTGATTTCCTTTCCCATTTACCTTATACTCAGGGAATTAAGAATAATTTGATGATAATTGAAGGATCGGATCATTTAGAGTAAGCGGTAGCCAACAGATGAAAAAAGTGATCTAGTAAATTGTTAGTGAAAGTATGGCATTAAATTAATGGCAGAAAATAATTGAGCATGGTGACTTGATTGCCATTCTGATTGATTAACCGTTTTGTTCCGATCGATATCGGAGGCCAACGCACAGACCTGTCGGCGCTGTCGGCCGTAAACGAAACAATTATTTGACTTATTTTTCACTTTAATCTACATTTCGTTTATTGCCGGCCAATGGACGGGAAATACACGACTCGAGTGAACACAAGTCCTCCACTTCTGACATACATTCCGCTAATGATAGGTATGTCCAGGACTTCGGTGCTAATGACCCGATTGTGACCTCACCTGAAGAAGTCTGTGTTGACCACAATCTGATCATATGAGTGAGAATCGACTATTGAACTGCTAATTACCCATATCTAGCATATATATCTTGGTTATGCTATCAAAGGCCAAGTGTGAGGCCAGAGATGGCCTCATATTGTGAGCCATTGTTTCTCTTTTTATGACTCACTCGACACTCACATCGATATACAGAATGCGATCGAAAGCCAATATTTGATAAGCGAATGAACGGTCGGACAAAGAGTAGTCTCAAATGGCAATACGACTCACACTTATTGCCCGCTAATGTTCGGCGAGTGTTCTGGCGATCAGACACTACACTATTGGTCCGAACGGCTTGTCCTCTGAAGTGAGCGACAAAAATATCAATGATTTGCTCAATTGGGTCGACACAACACAATCAGACCAAATGTCACGCCATATGGAGTGTCAGATAACTGACAATCGATATGAATATTCAGAGTTATGCCAAGATATTCGAAGCTTACTCTTCATTGAAAGTTATTCCTCAATCTCTCTGTGAGATTGGATTCTATTCGCGGCAACGAAACAACAAAATATCAGTTGTTATGCAGTGAAGTGTCTTTCAGAGCGTAATCAATACTCTTGTATAGTCTTGTATTGTCTCGAGTGGAGAGCGTTCTCCCTCTTCAGAGCCTAATCATCATGGTCAATTTATTATTTTAGAGGTTCTAGACATCGAACTAAAACGTGCATCATGGTCATTTGATAGCATCTCTAATGCTAACAAGAAATTCTACTCTTTTTCTTCTTGTTATTATTGTGGTATTATTCTGGCAAGAACATTCTGTGCTGAGTAATTGATCTTGGACAGGGCGAATGGACAAACAAAGTCGAATTCTAAATTCACCGACAATTCAATTAAAATTCTCTCTTTTTATTCTAAATAATAAATGAGTTAAAATTGTATAGAATTTGGAGCTTTAGCTGTGAATTATAGATAAAAGCGGGCAATCGATCAATAATTTGTAGTTTGAAAAAAGAGATACCAGAAAATAACCTAGTTATACTCGTTTAAACAGTTAGCGAGTGTCCCAGTTATCCATCACTTGATAATCAGTTCGCGAATTTCAAACCCAATTCGTTCGGCCATTTAATTGATAGCTAGAGAGGAGTGAAGTCGTATGAAAGGAGTCGATAAGAAACTGGGCTTTTATCGCAAAAAATGGTCTGAAATGAGCTAAAATGAGCTGAAATGATCTTGATTAAGTGTGTTTGCGCGTGGCGGCAGACAAAGCCTTTCGACATTAAACTAAATTTAGATCAAACTGAAAAATATATTTATTGTGCACGAAGTGAATGGCGATACAAATTTGTTGAGACATTGGACTTAATAGAGCACAACATAAATACGACCAGAATTGTCACCACCAATATAGATGTGCGCCGATGAGTTAGGTCGTAATGGAACTTGATTTATTGCTTGCTACTACTTTCTCAAGCTAAATTTGCAGACCACTGGAGGGCCTCTTTTGGGTTTTATTATTTTATTGATACAGAGTATATTATTAGTATGTTTGATAATTAGTTCAAATGGAGTATATAGACACGAGTATAATAATCTTTTTGAGTTGCAAAATTTAGTATGGACATTCAAACCAACTAAAACCAAGATTCATAAAATTTGATCAATCGGGTGAAATTTGGTGGCCATTTGATGACCACAATCCAAAGAT
>JAQGBE010000368.1:0-19956 GCA_034698225.1 Scheloribates latipes | reverse complement strand
GGACAGACATCGCGGGCGGGGATCGGCTCCGAAATGCCTCCGCAAAAACTCGATACCAAAGGCGCAAAACCAAAAGTTCGAGACATTAGGAGGCGATCAGAAGAAAAAGTTTGGCGACAACTGTGGCCCACAAAACAGGATATTCTTGTAATCCTATCAGAAATATAGTCAATAAAAATATTGACTGCCATTTAGCTCTGTTTTAAATCAATTTGAGTTATTGTCTTCTTTTTTGTTGCAATTTAATAGCCTTTTGATCTGATCCAAGAATAATAATTGATTAGCGAGAATGTGTGGCCAATATGAGCAAGATCAATGAGCATATTGGCCATAACATCCCATTCCCACACATTCACTGCCGGCACTTAAATTTCATAACGAGTTTTAAGTAGATATTTGTCGCACAGTTTGGGCCTCATTAGTGGCGTTTACCCGACAAACCCCCGGTCAGTGCCACCAGTGGTCACATCCCAGGGTTAACTCCACTTTGACTATGATTTTTAGGAATGTTTACGCGATTCCAAACAAAAAGCAGAGAATTCTTTTGAGTATTGCATTCACATTAGACGACTGGTCGCTAAGAAAAGTGTTTTATTTGTTTGAATGGAGTGTCTGAACGAATCAAACGAATCAAGCGATTCACTGGTGGTCTCACAAAACTTTCTCCGCTTCGCACGTCTATTAAGGTTTGGGTTTTTAAGAAAATAAAAACCTTTTTCTTCTTATCCTTATCGCTATTTCCTGTGGCTTTCGTTTAAGTTATGCCAAATTATAAATGCATTTTCAGCCCTTCAAACCTAAAGGGTCTGCGATTGTGTGCCATTGTTTGTGATTTATCATTGCAATTATAAGCTAGTATTGTGTGGTGTGTGTGGTGTGTGTGCCGGGTAGGTCTGGCGGGGGCTCGAGTGGCACACCAGCACATGTGAGCTCAACTAATTTTTCTCGTTTAATAATCAGTTGAAGTCCGAGTCCAATGTCTATCGGTCTGCGGCTACGGCTGAGCGCTGCCATTGATTCGATAATTTACTTCACCCGGTCTTCACAGCGAGCGGTCGTCACTTCAATCTATAATTTTGTTGGCATTCCTCGCGCGGTTACGTCAGACCCAACAAGCAAACAGTCAAACATATCAATCGAAGCCCTCTATGAGAGCAACTTTTTTGCTTCTTTGACATCACATCCGAATCCACATCTGGTTTATGGATTCAGTAATATTGCTGTTCTGTTACTGTTCTGGCGATTAATGCGTGGGTAAAAAGCAAATTGTCCTCAGAGTCAGACTGAGTCGTGCCGTCAGTGCCGGTGTCTCCCATTCGCCCATTGCCTGTGCCGTTGCGCTCAGCCATCCGTTCGCCAACTAATGTCTTATTTGTGCACAAAATGTTTGACCAGAAAAATGTTCGTTTAATTAACTAACGATTGGTTTTGCGAACAAAAGGCATATAATTTTTTCTGTAAAACAATTTTTGTTTCGGTTCCTCTTCGCTCTTGGCTTCAAGTCTAATGGGTTTATAGTTAGCGAGTGATTGAGCGCCGGCCGAGAGGGGAGAGTGTCGACAAAGATTAGGCAAAGACTTAGCCCATCAGAGCTACTCCTCCTTCCAAAGGCGTATTATTGCTGTTGTTCTTCACTTTTTGGAGAAGAAGTGAGAGTCGAGTGGAATAACTGCATAAAGAAGTGAATGAAGAACTCGAGGCTTCATATCTCAGTATCTGCTGAGGGGTTGCGAGCAGTCAGAGCCAGGCTCTGGCAAATCGAGTCATCTCTTCATAGCTCATACCTGTGCTGTGCTGTGCGACTGAGCCGATGTATGCCTCGAACTAAGCCGTTGGAAGTGAATAACCAATACATGTGTAGTGCCAGGCATTGCCCAGGTATTAGTCATCACCGGCGCAACCGTCCCATTGAAACGGTTGAGTCTGGCTGTCAGTAGTGTGTGACTGTGACTGTGCTCTCAGAGCTCTCAGTGCTGTTCCACAATCGTAACGATCGGGTTTTATCCTTATCCTCGCTCATTCCGATTCCATTGTGTAACACTTGCGTGACGGCTCCCAATTAGACATCTTGTGAGAGGCTGTGCCGGCCGTCCAGTCCTCTCGTCTACCAGTTTCTCGTCTACCAGTGTTAGTGTTGGTGTGTGTGAGGCCAGTGTCGGCCCAAACAGGTGTACGACGACTCGCTTTTATTATTATTGTTATTATGGGATTAGTTTTGAGTTCACTTCACAACACTTGACTCCAAGTCTTCGGCCGACTCTCAAAGTAAGTGAAAGTTTTTTACTTTTTATTATTATTATTGTTTAGCCATTTGTTTGATCGCCTTTGTATGCACTCATTCGCAAATTGCATGATAACCGAGACTTCTTTCGGACCGATGTTTATCTGCAATCGTGTGAAATGCGATATCAATCGAGTCCAGACTCGGAGAGCCAACGACTGTTTTGTGTCATCTGCGGTGGCATTGGCTCGACGTGTGTGCCATTGGGTGTATGTCCTCATCGGCGCCGAGTTCTCTGATTAATGTTCGACGCGATTGATGACTACCAGAGCTAATCGTCAACGACTGAAGTCTCGGTTATCACAACTTCAGTGGTCTTTTGCATGAATTCGTCTCTTATCTGATGTCTCAATACAGGAATAGTATGTGTTTTTAAGGTTAAGGTCGAACCAATCGTTTCTCAATCGTCGACTCGAGTCCAGTGATCGACGAGTTGTGCATCAAAAGCGTCCATTGATTCCACTCTTGAGCCCATCGCTCGATTTGCTCGAACATTCATCTCTAGGTCTTATCCGACTATACACTGATCGGAACACAAAATAAATTGATTAGAAAATTAATAAAAATATCAATTTTCCCATTGAAATCGAGCCCAACCTAAAAGTTGTGCTGCGATAGCCTTGGCGTTGCACTTCCAAGAGCTTTGAGATATGAATGGCTCGCAAAGAAAAACTTTCATCGCTTTTGATATGTCTTCAAAGGAAAACATTTGTGATAACAGATTCAGAAGTTTTTTCTGTTTGTGTTTGCTTTCGGTTTTTTGAACTTTTTTCAGCTGTCATTAAACCAACGAATTTTGAGTCGACTAAAAACGATCGGATATTTCTCTACCGATATATTCGACAATCCGTTTGGTCTCTGAAATTGATTTGTGAAGAAAAAAAGCGTTTGTCAGGAGTTTTGTTTAGATATTTCAGCTCTAGATAAGAGTCGACACGAAAAATATAAGAGCTTTTTCTCCAACAAAATCGATATCTGATTCTTGAAAATAGCAGAAATTTATTTATTTTTCTCTGGCATTAGACTAATTTAAATCAAGAAATGCTAACTATTTATAACTTTGAGCATTAGATAACATTCCCTCTCATTCTCTGCCAATCTCTCCATTACAGAGCACTTCCTTCAGCGATAGGTGCGGTCGATCGCAAACCATTTGCCGACTGTCTAATGAAATTGTGAATAAAAATATAGCCAATACTCACCTGTTTTCTGGCAATCGCTCAGAATATTCGTAACAATTCCTATGTGTCAGTGATTTTTGCATAAGTTATGCCATTTTCCGAACGAAAAATTTGGATCAATTTTTTGTGCAATCGATACGCGAGAGAGAGAGAGAGAGAGAGAGAGAGAGAGAGAGAGACGGCGGAGAAGTGTTTGTCGATTATTAGCTTTCAATCATAATAATGAGCGCAACGAATATATTCGTTGAGATAATAGTTCCCGAAATAAGCTGAACTTCTTTTGTCATATATGGGAGTGAAGAAGAAGATTGAATAGGTTTTCCTTTACGAACAGTTATTGTCTAATGTCTTATGCGTTATGCCGGTAGTGATGCACACCATATAAAAGCCAACGTTTGATGTCCTGTCCTCTCATGTTTGGGTCATTCGCTTTTCGCTAACATTTTACTCGAATTTAAATATAATGAGCGAAGAAAAAGACAAGAAAAATAGTAATCGTAATATCAGTTCTGTATCGCTAATAATGAACTGATATCTTGTTCGCTCGGCTCTCGACTCTCCGACCCGTTTGAATAGAGTCGATGAAAACGAGTTGAAAATGATATAAATGTTTCGTATTTTTCAGTCAGTCGTTAGAAATAGAAAAGAATAAAAATATATTTTCCATTTACGAGTTCAGAATTTGGTTTAATGTTCGAGCAATAAATGATTTGATTGACCGCAACCAACGGAACAGCACATCAATGTCAGACCCGTTCCGATCAAATTAGAGGGAAATATAGCTGAAAAATAAATAGCATTTTGTGTATTAATTTAACTCAACGTTTGACTCATTTAATTGGAATATATTTGCGTACATATTATACGCGATTCACAAGAGTTGAACGAAAATTACAATTTTCTTACAGAAAAATACTTATTTTTTATTCTCTCTCTTCACTGCAGACGACACTCGCGAACGAGGAAACGCTTTTCACTGGAAATAATTGTTTGAGAAGAGTTATACCGACGAAGAAGCAGAACATTAACTCTCAGACACCGAATGAGTTTTGTTGATATAATTTATTGCCATTTCGACGCATCGCCCGAACGAGTTGTGAGTCCAATATCGACGCCAAATATTAGCCATTCTTTTGGAGCGAAGCAAAAACCGGGAACACCGCTGCTGTCGACCGGCCTCTCCATTCATATTGGGCTCGATTTATGAATTGGCATTCACTAAGCGGTGCCGACACTCGACTATAGACACTATCGAGTGGTGTGAACGCCGTTTACATTACATTCGGCGCTGTGTTTAACAAAATAAATAGTATTCACTCGACTCAGTAGTGGTGTTGCCCTTCGTATTTAAAAAAGAGGTTCAGTCTGTCTGTTCAGTGCCTCGATCACACAGATCACAAGATAGAGTACGCCCTGACTCTTAATTTTTCGACTCCAAAAACTATTCGTGTTTGGTGTCCAACAGTGAGAGCTCTGGCACCAAGTTTTTGCAGCCGCACCGCACAAACCGATCGACTCTTTCGACCAAACAATTCGCAAAAAGAAGTTTAATAAAAGTCAAGACTTGTGTTGAATGGGAGTAAAGACTCATCAAAGAGACTGAGAGACTGTGCGAACGCCAGTGTTGTGCAGACCTCGAAGACCTTGAATCAGTTCTCAAGAGATCTAATATGCGCTCGGCTTTAGTGCATCGGAAACATATATCTGCGCGCATATTGTGCTCCGACTCCAGTCCTGTGCCGACTCTCCACTGAACTTCACATTTCGAGTCTTCAACTCTTGTGTTTCGCTTCTGTTTTATTAGCGATTCTCATAACTCAGCGGTTATTTCAGATTTCAGATTAAATTTTGCATAAATTTTCACATTATATTCCGTGCGATAACTGTCACGAAGAAGTCGATGAGAGGCCAGTCCTGAGCGCCAGCACTCAGTCCTCGTCTCACAATGCGCTGAATTCACGGAACGGAGAAGGAGTTGGATGTGATTTGGAAACCAATACCACTCAGACTTATCGCCAAAACGCTCGGAAGAGATGAGAAACTTGTGTGAGATGTCAGTGCCGTTTGGGTTTGGGTCACAAACATAGATATCTCTCGTCGACACACGAAATATGCAACAGATTTTGCAAATGTCTCTTCGCCTCTGACTTCGGAGTCAATCTGTTTTTGGAATTCGCCGCAAAAAAGTTTCCTATTTTTGTGAATCACTATTCGAAAAGTTTTTTACATATTTTTATTCGTCTCTCAAAAAACAAGTCGACATATAATCGGTGTATTTGATCGTCGATTCGCCACCAAATCATTTGATACCAATTAGTGAGTGCAGTCCTACCCTATGGGCGATCGTTCGCCCAGAGTTACAATCGAAGTGCAATCAATACATCCGATGAATTTGGGTCTCTATTCCCACTACAACTGTCCAAACATGAAACCGCCAAAACTTCCCGGCACTGAAAAGTTCATGTTCTCAGACAATAAGTACATCGAATGCCGAAAGGGTTCGATGGCTAGTGACCGCATGGACCGCATCGATAGTGCCATCGAGTCGTCTAACTTTATTCGGGGCATTCCCGCCCGAAGCACGTGTCCGACAGCGCCGGTCAGCGGACTCTCGACTCAGTCTCAGTTCCATCGGTCGGATTCGCGGCGAAAGCCGATTCTGCCGATCAGCAGCCGAATGACGTCCCGAGTGCTGACACTAACTCATCTGCCACTCGACTCGTTCGACATTCGCGACCTGAACTCAACCACTACTTCCCGACACAAGTATACGAACGGCCAGAATGTGGGCGAATCGCGGCCGACAGCCAACACAACATCGACTAGTCGTGTGTCTCTGTTCAGTGACTGTTCCGGATCTCATTGCTCGTCGTCACAGCCGTCGCCGCGATCTCTGTGCTCACCGCTGGACAGGAGTCTGACGCCGAGCCAATGGGCCAAAAACGCTCACCGCCTGTCCACCTCATCCCAGTCCTCGTGGGAGGACTGTCCAGAAATCCACGAATCGTTTTGGATTTCACGCAAAAATTGAATTCGAAATACAATTCGAAATACAAATTGAATGTAAAATAGTTTCGCAATTTTGAACACAAAAATTCTCATAATTTTTATTATATTTGAATTTATTATATTTTATTACGAAAAATCTGTAAGTCTTTGAAAGCACACAATAAAAGGACATTCAATAAACAAGATTTGCATAAAAGTCGGAGTCGTTTGGCGACAAAGCAATCAATTTGTGTCTCAGAGTCTCGGTCTTTGATTTCCGTTATTGCAAAAGTGGTTCATTGAAAAAGAAGCCAAACGTGAAAGACATTTGTCACTGAGTCCTGTCATTAATTAGCGAACACCTGAACCCCTAATAACAGGTATATTAGATACCGATTCGGCGATTCTGGCGCTCAGTCGCCGAACGGCTATGCAATGCAATGCCTGAGCGCTGTCTAGTATTATGTTATGCCTTATGTCTGTAATAATTCTAGTTCTCAGCGATTATCAGACAAATAGGCTCTAAATAACACTTAAGTTATTGTTTGAGAATATGTTCTTTCCTTTTATGGACTACTGATCAGACGAGAAGACTGTTATGTCTATTATTTAAAATGTAAATGAGTTTCGCTTTTCATAAGATGCCAGCCGTCAGACAACAGACAACACAAGACTTTCGCTGATATGTGAGGCCCGGCCGCGGCCTTACAGGCCATACACCTATTCCTCCAGCAGTTGGCGTTTGAGCGCAATGAACCAAATTTATAAATAAAACTCATATTCATAATAGTTTTGATAGTTTTCTCGCTTCAGACCAGCGATCGGTTGCCAAAAACACATTCACTCCCATAGCGGTAGGAAAAGTGTGTGTTTTGTGTTATGAGTTGATTGCATAACAACTCTCGAAAACCCTTTTTCTTTGTGTTCGTGCATTCGGTCAGACATTTCACCGCCGGTTAGCCGATTCGATGCATAGCCAAACAGTTTCTAATAATTGAAATTCCAAATATTGGAAGGCAAGAGCAAACATCGCGATAAATCACTACTGGTTTCTTCATAGCGCCCATTCATATTCCAGATTCAAATTGAAGCCGAAATTTCTCGGATCAAAAGTTCATTTCTCTCTTTTGGCCGTTTGTTTGGCTGTGCTGTCAGTCTTTGGGCACAGACTTTGCCGATCGGTTCCAAAGCTCGAAAGCGAACCGACTTTTTGTTGTGCAAAACCGGCCACAAGTTTACTGTTAGCCGAAAGGCTTTCCAATTCTCTCTTCTCTTCTCATTTATTGTTTTTTCTTTTCTGGCGATCTATCGATTCGTGTATTAAAAGCTTTCAATTATCTGTCAAATCAGACAATGATTTGATTGGAAATGATTTTCCGCTAAATAAATATATACATAATATTCGAATGGATTTCCAATCAAGTGTTCGCTCGAATATAACAACTTTTCGGCAGTGATTCCGAAGCTTTCGCTTCACTGCCGATGATTGGAATCGGTTTGATAGTCGAGTTAATAGGTCTTTGTTTTGTGGCGCCCAATCCAATCAGTGTCGATCACCTTGATCAGTCTTGATCATATTGGCAGCATTGCTAATCGATGTGTCACTAGATTTTTGGTCGATTAAAGTCATTAATTTGTGTAATTAAACTCAAATTATAGTTCAATTTAATCCGAGTTATTAACAATTATTGCCATTTGTTTTGTAAGTGTTTTATAGCCTCTGACAAAAAGCAAAGCAAAGCAATCGAAATATTGTTTATAACTTGTCATAAACCGAATATAAGTAGCGATACTGTTATTGGACTCCAAATTATATCTTGGAATACAAGTTATTAACAATTATTGTCATTTGTTTTGACGAATGCCTTAAATATTTATACATTAATTTTCAAGGATTCGCGCGATTATTATCGCCAGTGATTGGGATTTCGGCCGAAACTGAAGTGAAACTTATTATCGCATGTGAACTGAAATTGTCTTAAAACGCAATTTGTTTGATATACAAATTGTAATTATGACTAGACTCTAGTCACTAGTCACCAGAGCTTTGATAATTAGCTTGCTAATGATAATAATGACGATAGTTTTCAATTGGAATTAGGAAATTCATGTCTGGAACTATCGGATATCAAATATAAACTTGATCGATTATGCAATCGGCATATAAATTGTCATCAATCGGTATTTTTATCTTCGATCTTGTGATTTATCCCAATATAAACAGATGACTAATACCTTGAGTATGAATCATAACATTAATTTAGTTCTCAATAAAAAAATATTTTTCGATAATTATATTTCTCGAAAGGCAATAAAACATTTGCTACTAAATCAACAAATTGTGTGAGAATTTCCTTCTCATTGTAAATAGAAATCTCTGTTTTCAAAGTCATTTGACAATCGCTGCTAAAAGTTTACGATCACTTGGAATCAGTCGTCGCCACTAATTGACGGCCAAACGAATCCTTTTTCAAGTTTAAGCCAATTATCGGATGAAAAGAGTCGTCTGAATGTCAGCACAGAATCCGATGACAATTAAGTCTATCATTTACTGCAAATACAGTTACCGTTAGATTAGTTTTTGATTTTTATTATCTTTTAATTAAATAAAACGACAATTAATTTCATGAATTGTGTCATAAATGTTGTTATAGATTGTGTTCACCGAATCAGTCAATTGTCTGATTTCACAAACAGTTTTATCCGATTGTAAACTCATTTTCTCTCGACATCACAATCGAGTGAATCGACTGAACGGCAACACAAATGAGTGCAATCGCTGGCAAACAGTGATTACATAACTTGACTGCAGGAAAGATTCCATTGTTATCTAATTTAATTATTCAGCTGCTCTACAAAGGCCAAGATTACTAGTCTGTGTAGACAAAAAGGTAAATAACATGCCATAAGTGAGAGATCGGACCCGAGATAACGGCAACCGAACAAACGATTAGTTTCTTAATAGCCGTACACTTATTGCCAACGAATCCAACGCTTATAATATTATAAGCGATCGAAGAATAAACAGATTTTTTCATTGATTTTGTCAGAGATTACAACCTTTTGGGATAAGAATTGACGGCTCGGATACGTCTCAATAAAATACTTTTGAGCCCCGGATTGTTTAGCCCGAAGCCCAGTGGGCACAACACAGACGCCCACTAACGAAAGTGACCCCTTATCTGATCCCAAGACTGAGTTAATCTGGTCTGAAGAGGCAATTAAACTAATGATAAATTATATATAAAAAATGTTTCGAACCTTATCTCTGATTATAATTGTTTGGAGTCATTCAAAACATCTTGCGTTCTCCCAAACAAACCAGGAATTGAAACATTAAAAAAACGATTTTCACAACATTTATGAAATAATTTCATAGAAAAAGGGATAAAAAGACTTTTTCGGCCAAAAGAGTCGAATCGTTTCCGACAGCACTGAAAAAACGATTAATTCATCCCAATTATTGACTTCACTAATACAACACAAACACATCACTACTTGTGTGCCCATTGAGAGGCGCTTTGACTTTAAAATCCATTTATAATATTAATGTTAAATAAATCGTTAAATGTTTTAATGCTCTTGCAAGAGGCATGTGTGCTCTAGGACCTAGAGTCTAGAGTCTAGGTGAGCCAAAATCAAGTGATTTATTAATCGATTAGCAATTTTGAGGCACAATCGCCGCTAACAATCATTGCATTAGATTTACGACAGTTTAATAAATATTGTTTCCGAAGCCCGAGAATTAAAAATCGAGTTTTCCGTATCTCTCGACTAAAAGGCTTTTAGTAAAGTAAAAAACTTTCGGCTAATTTATTAGATCGCGATTAGATTTTTTGCTTCTATAGTTAATTTAATTAGTTTAACGCTCTAATCGAGGGGCGCACACAAGTTCGCCCAGTTCACTAGCATGTGTGCAAGGCCACTTTGTGGCCCTTTAGCTCTTTTTATCAGACCTTCCTCTCCGGTCTATCGCCTGTAATCAAAGGGTAGAACTGGTTTACCACTCATTAACCACTGATTCCGATATCTCTTTAGAACTATTCTCGGCATAAATTTTGTGCCGCAATGACAGGACAACGCGATTCGTGTGCAACACATCCGACGCAGAGATGTCCATCGGGTTGGACTCCGGACAGGGATGCAGTCGAGCGTGAAATCCGATTAGAAAAGGGATAGTTTAGCCACGATTTGCTCGCCAGTGGACATCCCCTGATGGGTCCATTCGGGGCTCACTTATGATCCGAGAATTCCATGCATTGCTTAAACAGCAATCAAAGTTTACAACTCCTGCGAGGCCTCCGCCACTCGGCGAGAGATATGCACAAAAATGTTTATAAATAAATTGTCTGTCATTAGGGCTAATAATTGTTGAAATACAGGCGAAGTTATCTTATCTGTTGTTGAATGAGAGGCAGAGCTGCCTCTCATAGCGCCCGAACCCGAATCCGAATCCGAAAAGCAATTATGTTTATTGTAGGAAATGCATCGTAAAAGTGCCCAAAGAGTTGGCCCCCAATCGACACATTCGGCCCATTCGGGGCTAAACTAACGCTTTATTGTTCGGTAGAGTTGAGGCCTATTTATCGGCTGAATAGGGACTGAAAATTCAATTCAATTCAATTCAAAAGTACGTCCAATAAAACTACAGCCGATCTCAACAGTGAGGGAACACTCGTCTGATTGAAAGAACCGATTGTTTAAACTCTTTTATGTCATGTCGTTTAACAAGATTATTGACGTTTTATAGCGATTTCAATGCAAAGACAGACATAAATGTAAGTCAAGTATAAAGAGATTTGTGAGAAGTCGGTGAGGAAAGTCATCACAAGAGCTGCTCTACTACTACAGTGTAGTAGTGCTACACGAATGAAGCAAAATTAGCATGATACTTCCTTTAGCAGTGCTACTACACAGTAGATGATTGACTAGTTATTAATAATTTAGAGGCGAAACATATTTTTGTTGATTTGGTCATGCAACAGTCATTTGGTGAAAATAAATTGCTAGATACATCTAATAATAATAATGATGATGATCATGATGATGTTAGCCACTAGCCAGTCAGTTCAGTCAGTGACCATGGTCGTTATTTCAAATGCTAATTAAACGAATTAATAATCGATACGCAACGCAAGGCTATCGAAGAGCTATTGGAAAGCATTGCAGACTCTGTTGTCTTCGGTGCAAAACCGGAGGACATCTGAGTCTTCGTGAGTGAGTACTGATTCTAAGCCGATATCGATCGGAACAAACAGTCAAAGGAATGCTTGGCGTTTGGCGGCTCTCTTGGGGTCATCACCGGTGGCTCACTATTCCCTGCGATGCCTCCAAAGTATGTCATATCTCTTGGATCTGTTGTCTCCCTCGTAGTGACCCCTCAATTGCAGGTTAACATCGACTCAACAAAAAAGGTGATTCCCGTTCGTCGGGGAAAATAAATTGTTTATTATCACCAAAACCTATCGTCGAAATTGTTTTCTCTCAATTGATTGATGTTTTTTGTGTTAAAAGCTTTTGAATTGTTAATTAAGGCGCAGACAAGGCTTGCGATCGGTTTGGGATCGCTTGGGATGAGTGAGATAGCGATCGCACCTCTCATTTGTGCGCCTCTTTGTGTGGGTCTGTCCTGTCCTGTGCTCTGCAGTGGCACTGCCCTCCAAGAACTCGAAGAAGTGGCCGCAAAAGTGAACAATTGTTTGCTATTCCACTCCATATCGGTCTGATTGACGTGACTGAGCAACGCAAATGAGAGAACTTATCACCATGCTTGATCTGAATGAATGAAATTATTAATTGGTTCGGAATTACCCCGGCATTACTCGAATTGTCATTTGAGGAAAGTCCCGATTGGAGTGAATCATTTGAATAATGAATTGTCAATTCAATTCAATTAGAATTTAATTCAACGTTTTATTCCAAAAAAGAATTCAATCGAAATTCGTAATCAATTCCTAAAGAAATACACATTTGAATGCAAATTCAGAGATTATATTACATTTTGTTTCGTCGCTTAATCCAAATAATGAGTGCCTTTTGATTGATTTGTCGGTTCACTAAACTCTACTCCAATTGTCTGCTTATTATTTGATGAGATGATGAGCTCATATGAAGTGATGACTTGTCTCGAGTCGAGTCGAGTCGAGTCGAGCGGACGACGACTACTCTTCTCCTGTTCTGTGACTTTAGTTAGTTATCTATTATTTACAATTTGTAGTCGCAATCGAATCGCCAATTAAATCTCAATTAATAATAAAAACTAAAATAAATAACAAATAGAATAGTCTTTGAGTATATAAAGAGCAGAAATATATATCATTTAAAAAATTGAGATATTTGTGTGAATTCAGAACAGAACCGATGAACAGATCTTTAGGGCTAAACGCCAGTCGTGGATGTGTTGGTCACTGCAGTGATGGTAGACTTGTTGTTAGAAGTGGTGATCACTTTGTTGTTGGGACAGTCGCTCTCTTTGCTCGTCTTCTGGTCCAAAGGCACTGTTCCTAATGAGACCAGCGCTGAGGCGATCGCTATTCCTGTCTGACCTAAATTGGCAGCCAATTGATAGGTAAGTCATTAATGGCATTCCTGGCCTATAATAACACACAATGACTAATAGCTCAGGTATGGAGTGGTGAAGAGGAAAACACACAGATTTCGCTTTCGATCCGTACAAATGTATAGATAAATATCGGACACATTGTTAAACCAGTTATACCAGGGCTGCGACTATCGCCCGCTTTTTGCTGTTCATCACTCCTAACGATAAGCTCTTTAAAAAATAAATAATATTCTCAAAAACTATTGATTTGTTAATCAAATTGTGAGTCAAAAACCTTAGGTTAGGAAATGTTTGTGCGATTGACTGATAGTATTCAGTATTAGAGCTAACATTACGTAAGAGACGTATCGGTTGCGTCAAAACTGATCTCACAATCGATGAAACAGTAGTGCAAACAGAGGTCACGAACGACATGATCGGTGACAGACACACATCGCACGCAAACACATTACTAACCGTTGGGCGTTGAGTGCAGTCCTCCCGTCGGCAGTCGCACTATAAGCGAAAGGACGGCCGCTTTGCCGGTACCGCACGGCTCTAATGCTATTGGCGTCGGATTATCACATTCCGGATGAGTCCGATTGTCTTTAAGTGAGTTTGAGTGGGTTATGCTTTGATCCGAATTGATCTGAATTACAACTCCGGCGAACGGTCGCGAAGCCATTTGTTCCATCTCTACGAACAGTTGCTACCAATGAGACAATAGATTAGACTAAACTATCAATCAATTGGCTATTAGTGTCCAATACCTGTCGGCGACGATACAAATCGTACTTTTGTTTGATTTTCCAAAGGATGGCAGCGATTATCAGAAGAGTTAAGAAACAACTGGACAATAGAGACAAGTGTTAGACATTGCCAATTGAATCGAGCACTACCTGGAAAATGTAACAAAAAACTGCAGCAAATCCAGAGTCCTGTGCTGTGAGAATGATATCTGAAGTACGAATGGCGTGGAAAAGGCGAAGACATTGACATAAAAGGTGGTGTTGTCGGCCCCGAACACATTCTCGTCGTGCGAGAACCGCAACTTGAAATTCCCGCACTCGAGCCGCTCGTGAAGATTCCTGAGCGGAGTGTTGGCTGAAAATGCAATCCGTTTAGAAGTCTGGATCAAAGTAAGCATTCGGTAGACTCACGCGAGCCGATGGAAATGTTGACTAAAGCGCTTTCCTGGCACTGAATCATGAACTCGACGTCGATGTCGGGCGCCTGCGGCACATTCATGAAGTTGATTCGGGTGTAGAAGCGGTCGTCGGGCTTGGACATGTTGAACGTGTACTGGTAGCCCATGGTCAGGTTGTAGAAGCAGGAGCCGCCCTCCTCCTGCGGGTTGCCGATGTAGTTGTTCTGTTCGTCGCACTTCTCGCAGTGGTGGCCAGTGATGCCCTTGGTGGTGCAGTGGCATTTGCCCGACTCCCGGTTGCAGAAGACGCTGTGGCTGTGACACGAACAGGGCGTGCAATTGCCGCCGTTGATTGGGTTGCCGTAATAGCCGGCCATACAGTACTGACAGTGACTGCCTTCGGTCAGGTGTTTGCACGGTTTGGTGCACACGTGCGACAGTTCACGGGCGCACTGCGAGTGGCCGTTGCACTGACACGACGGACATTCGGAGAAGTGCCACTTGTTGACCGGACAGGCACTCTTGTGCAAAGAGTAATGAGTGCCGTTCCACGGGTAGGGACCGGTGGCCGAGCCCTCCAGACAAACGCCCACTCCGGTGTCGGTGCCGTCGTCACACCAGCCACACATCGGGTTCTTCAGGCACTTATCACAAGTCTGAATGTCAGAGCAGCTGAGACCAGAGCACTTGTACGGATGTATTGTCCATTCCATACATTGCGCGATCGGGAAGACCGCGGCGTAAGCGTTGGACTCAATGCATCGGCGCGCAGAACTGCACCACATGCACGAGCCCTGCGTGCAGTTCTCGCACGTGCGTCGCGTGTGACACGGAGGCTCACAGCCGGGCCTCGACTCCTCGCGCAGAACCACCTTCTCTGTGCGGTTCTGCTCGAAGTCCCGGATGTAAGTCAAGCACTTGTGGTCTCTCTGCCATCCGCAGGAATGGTCCGTATGACAGGACTGACAGTTGTGTAGTTTATCACAATTGGAGGCCCGCATGTTGTCCTCACACCTGGAACTGTCTGTAATGCTCTTCACCTCGTCTTTGATGCCCGGTTTGCGGCACTTCTGGTGAAAGCACGAGTCGCCACACCAGACACAGCCATATGTGTTCTCCAGACACGACGGACACTGTGTCTGTCTTTGGCACAGATCTGTGAAATTGGCGTAACTGTTATCACACGAACTGTACAATGAACTGGAGATTTGGGACGTCTTCTGTGCACTATAGGGTTGGCAAACATTCTTGTCTTTATTCCACACACATTTAGTGCCGGCCCGGGTCTGAGCGCAGTCTTCCATTGAGACATAGCGGCGACAATCGCCCGGAGAGTATTTAAGTATTGAATTGAGCATGACACCGTTGAAGCCACCGAAAATGTAGACGGCCTCCTCGTATAGTACGCTCGTGTGCCCATAGCGGCCTAACCCGGTGTCACTGACCAGAGCGGTAGGGGACGGGTCTTTCAGTGAGCGCCAGGTATCGCATGAGATTTCATAGACGAGAAACTGAGGCGAAAAACATCGGTCACCGGAGTTGTAATGAGAAGCGTTGTAACCGTTGCCGCCGTAGACCAACATTAGGCCGTTGATGATTGTGGCGCTGTGCAGGTATCGCGGAGATTGGCTCGGAGTCAAAAGTATCCTGCAATACACACAACAGGACCAGGACATGACAGGTCATCGCAATTAATTTATTCACTGCACTTACCATGACTTGAAACGAGGATTATAACCATATAAGAGGTCAACGAGAAGAGTATCGGAAGCGCCCATAGAGTGGTATCCACCGAAGACATAGATCAGTTTAGTGAGGGAGTCGTAGACACTTGAGTGGCCGTAACCGCCTTTGACTAAAGCGCCTCTGGTTTGCACTATATTCCATGTTTTGCTCGCTGTTTACGACAAACAAAATCAATTAAATGTCCGATAAATTTGCGGTCAAATCATTACTTAAACTATATTCTTGCACAACATTGAGATAACCAAAGACGGGATTGTAGCCGAAGATGATTATCATGAGATTGTCGACCAGAGTGGCCGTGTGTCCCATCACCGGAAGTGGACTGCAGAAGTCAGTCAAACAAGGATTGACATAATAGTCTTCGCCGTCGACCAGATATTTCCATCTCTGTTTCAATGTGTCGTATGACCAGAGCTCGCGAGAAATTGTGCCGTTTTTGTCCAGTCCTCCGAACATTAGGAGTTTGTGTTCGTGAAGTACAACTGAGTGGCCAAAGCGTTCGCCCGGCGCCGGGCCGTCATCCTTCTCCCACTTCTTGGCCTTAAGGTCGAACCTGGCGAGGAACTCTTCGGGCTCGTAATACTCGCCTCCGATCACATACATGTAGTGGTCGTCGAGGACCGACTGGTGGAGTGCTCTTCCCTTGAGGTTCTTGATCACATTGACATTAGTCCAGTAGCCGTCGTACTGGTGTTGACTACAGTCGGCGCCGACGAACTGCGGAAAACAATTGCATTTGTGCTGCTCTTTGTCGCAAATCCCGTTTCCGCTGCAATCGTTCGGACAAATGACTCGATCGCAGGCCTCGCCGTCATAGCCAGCATCGCAGGTGCAGCCGAGCGTCGGTGACACACACACGCCATGACCCGAACAGTTCTTCGGACAAGTGTTGATGCTGTAGGAGATGTTGAAACCACTCATATTATAGGCGGCGTCGCTATAAAAATAAAGGTAAGCTCTGCCCGAATGGGCGCTGATCTCAGGGATGCGCTGAATGGCGTGTCCATCCTTGACCAGAATGCCACTGAACGCGGCCAACACTGGAGAGAAGACTGAGTCGCCGTCGAAGATATACAAGTGATCCCACGAGCACTCGGTCTCGAAGTGGACGAAATCCAAGCGAATCACCGAATCGTTGAGTCCACTGTCGATAATCCAAGTGCACTGAAGGTCTGTACTATAGTTGCCGATGCCGTCACTGATATAGCCGGACATTGCGTCCAATCTGAGCGACAAAAGAGCGGCCATTGAGTGGGTGGTCAGAGTTGGGACGTCAGTGGCATACCTGATGCGACCGCCGCAGCGATGACAGGCCGAGCCCTGCCAGCCATTGTCACAGACGCAGCGGCCGTCCTGACACGAGCCGTGGAAGCAGAGGACATCACCGCACTCGGAGGAGGCGGTCGGGGAGACCGAGTGACAGACCAGGGCCACAAACAAGTGACACAAGACGACCAACACAATCAATTTTCTCTTGAACTTGGCTTTGATCAGATACGACAGCATGAGCACCTTGGCCATCGCCGCAGTCGGGCCGCGCCAGTCAGTTGGCCAGTAGAGCGATCACGTGAGCCATAAGTGGACGCGACTGAAGACTGAAGACAGAAGACAAGCGATATCTCTGTCTCTGACAACTGTTTACTTCAGTTTACGGATGTGTTATGTTGTGCGCAGACTCTCACCACTCGACTCGTCGGTTGTCCTCATTTCAGCGCTCATTACATCACAGCTGCCGACCATTAGGACAGATGAGACACACGTCCAGAGCTGTTCCCACTGGGAGTGGAGCGCTGATACCGCTGTGACAGCGGTAGGCATGCAATTAGGATATTATGTCAGCTATTTGTTTGTATTTCACTATCTTTTGATCACTTGATTGATATTAGTTTTGGTCACTTCTTCTGGTTCTGACTGTTCTCACTGTTGACCAAACACACAATCATCACACTCAGCACAATCAGCCAGACTTCTTCAGCACGCGATAATTCATTTGGTAGATTACCTCAAATTGAATAAATTATCTGATCCGCTTGAATAATGTGCACATTGATCAACGATTATGGTTGTGCAAGGCTTTTATATATAAATAAACGCCCTTGATCATTGAGGAAGATAGCGAGGCTAATCAAAGACTGAGCTGACAGTTAAGCTAATTATTCCATTTCAGATGTATTGAATTTTTTTGTTTTTATACTTATGAACAAATATTTAATTGAATTTTAATTAAAGATAAGTTTGAATTAACCAAGTCTTTTGAAAAGTGTTGAAATGCTAGATAATGTTTATCGCAGTCTATTTATCTCGATTTATATTGAAATAATTATTTTTATACAACTTTTGAACTATCGATAAGTTGTGAAACAATTTGGCCGAAAATGCAATTAAATGTTGTCATCGATAGTATGACACACAATGTCAGCAATGGATCGCTGGCCACAACATAAGTGGCCGCATTAGACGTGTCATTCTTCGACTTCGCCTCTTCGGCACTCGGATCAGTTGAGGTGACTGTTTTGATTTTCTTTGAAGAACTAGCTTCGGAGGGACCGCTCGATGGTATCCCAGCACCACCATCAGGAGGGTTGTCCTGGATCTCAGTTCCTTCTAAATTGTTCGTTTCGGTAGTCTCCACGTCCGGTGGTTCGCATTGCAGAAATTGGGCAACAGTTCCAGTCTTAAGTTGTTTCAGGTCTTTGCGAACCACTTTGCCGTCCAAAAAGACTCTCTTAACGAAGTATCGTTTGTCATCAAACTCGATGAGATCGAAGTATTGGCCGCCGTTTTTGGGTTGGCTGTACTCGTCGTTCAGAGCGACCGCTGCGTTGATAATGTTCTGTTCATAGCAATTGCCGCTCTCGATGTCGTGGCGCCAATCAAACTCCTTAATCGTGTCGTATTCCACGGGCATCGCTACCATAATATGACGGCGGAAGTCGAATCCCGGGTCATCCGGACCTTGTCTGTCCTCTTCTCGGTCCGGTTTGTCTGTTCAAAGGCCAAATTCAGTGGAAACCAATCAAAGTGATGGTAATTACCATTAAAGTAGACCATAGCTCGATAGGGATCGACCGATGGAAACGGTGTGATCGCAGCCATCCTTTGGTGCAGCTCTTGTTGAGGGAACTTCTGGAACAGCGACATCAGATTGAGCGGCTCTTGGCCTGGCACATATTTGTACAGGTTGACGTTGAACTCAGTGGAGTTGGTGATCTGCTCATAGTTGTCGTCGAACTTGATGACCCAGCCCTTCAATAACTTGACATCATATTGCTGTAACACACAGTTAGCTAGTTATTCATGTGTGGGACACAATTACCGAATCGTAGCCGATACCGATCACATTATCTGTGGCCGAACCTTGTCCTTGCGCCGTGAACTTGATGGTAAACAGAAATTTGATCTTGCCGAACCAGTCGGGCAAGTTCTTCACTTCGACGATATCACTGTAAGACCAATAGACGGTCAGTTCGTTCTTGTACTGGAAGTCTTTCAATTTGTAGAGCTTTTGGAGTTCACCGTCGATGTCGACCAAAAGGAATAGTTTGTCGCTCACACGGAATGCCTCCAAAACTTTAGGCAATTTGTTTGTATCGTTGCATATGTTTGCGTTGACAGACAGCCAACAGATCGACACAATGAGAAAGAATAAATTCATTTGTCTTGTAGACCAAGTGATCGAAGATATCATCTGTTCTTCACTTCACTGGATATCCGAATTTCGAATTGTATTCGAGTCTTATGACAAGTCTCGCGATCACGCGTTCATTCATTTCTCATCAATCAGTGAATCAGTGATTCAGAATCACTAATTGATTACAATTATTATTAATTAGCTCGTTAATTAATTTTAATTAGCTTCTGATAAAAAAAACACTCGGTTTTGAACAGTGAAGTCTGATTGAAGACTATTTCAGATCAAATCAAACTAAAACTGTTTAATCAAATTAATTCAATCTAAATATTTAAGTGGAAAATATAATTTTCGAGATGTATCTCAATTGTCGCTATTTTTTAGCCTTTGCCAGAGCAGTGGCCGAAGCCTTTTGTTTGGGAACTGCCGGTGACTTCTTTG
>JAQGBE010000367.1:0-19971 GCA_034698225.1 Scheloribates latipes | reverse complement strand
TTTGAATCAAATCATTACTATTCGGCTGAGATATCAATCATAAGACTTCCAAACGACAGTCTCATGAAATAGGTTTTCGTGTTCAGGTCAACCGGCACTTTGATCTCAGCGATAGCGACAGTCCATGATGTCGTCCAATTAGACTTATAGGCTCTATCAATAATTCTACTCTCGATAGTATTGACAAAATCCAAATAGGTGTGCTTGGTGCTATCAAATTTCTTGATAGAATCATTGCAAATGTTTTTTATGATCTTCTGCCAGCCCTTTGTGAAACCAATAGATTCTTCAACTGATCCGGACTGTCTCTGAGCAAGGATGATGACAATGGCAAGTCCGAACTGGAATTTAGACGTTAATTTAAATTCATTTACCATGATAAATACATACTGTCTTGTAGTGTTTGACCTCTTTGTTCAATTCATTGATTTTAACATTCAATTGTGATTTCTCTTCAGACCATTCTTTGCTCTTTAGATCCAACACTCAGGAAAAGGTCCTCTTATTTTGAGGGTGTTTTTAAATTAGTAGAGGAAATAACACTGTTTTTAAGAGGATTTCACTACTCATTACAAAACACATTTTTTGTGTGTTTTCCGCCCAAATTTAGTGTGAATTCCAACCTCTTTAAAGCCACACATCTTGCATATCAAAACCAAATGACGCTACTTATTGTCGGCGCCAATGATAAGTAACACTTCAAGCATGGCGTCGACTGACGAACCGGTTCTGTTTCGATGCCATGGCGCTGACCGACGGTAACCTCAGTGTGTGTAGAGTCTGACTATTGTTTATGTCTTCACTATTAGACCGCATAAATTAGAGAATGTCACTGATGTCTGGCTTTGGGTGATATTGTGCTCAAAGGATTGGTTTTGTGTGCACTCATTGCCACTGCTTAAGGTATGACCAGAGCCGTGACCGGCAATGTTGACCAGCCGTCGGCGCCGATGACTGGTCAACAACTATTATAATTAATAACAAATTGTTTTATCTGATCAGTGATCATATCTCGCCTGTGGACTGTCTTCAGTCTCTACCCGCCAGTCAACGCTCGAACTTAACACTGCCAACACTGTCTTCGACATCATATCATTGCATTCGTTGCTGTCATTGAACACCATAAACAGACATTCGCGAACAACAGGTCTAACCACTGATTGTGACCAGTCATCGGCGCCGACGGCTGGCCACAAGAATCCATTGAGAAGATACCTGCAAACGCGCCAAAATAGTCAAAAATATTGTGTGATTTGTATTGAAAAATGTGTGAAATTAATAAAGTTAGAGTGATTTCCTATCTAATTTCAATATCATTTCTTCCTATTTTTGGTGGGTTTTCCAATCATTTTTATATATAAAATCCTCTCAAATTCGGTGTTATATCACACCAACAAAACACCTCGATTTTGGTGGGATTTACTTCTGAAAATGGTGGCAACTAGAAAACACCAAATTCAGGAGGAAAAGACCCTCAAAACAAGAGGACACTTTCTCCAGTGAAGTCTGCACGTCTTTTAGTTTGATCCGGTCTTTCTTGGAGTCAACCAAACCATTGAACGACACGATTGTCAGTAACACCAAAGCAAACGATAAACACTTGAAGTCAAGTGTTTTAGTCATTTTGAAGACAATTGAATGAAACGACTGAATGAATGAGAAAACTGACGAAACTCTTCACTCAATTGAATCGCTTTACTGTCAAAACGAGAAGTATTTGTGTTATTATGTGAGTCAACACAACATAACACACGACTTGTAATTGTATTCGTCGGTTAGGCTGACGTCACACGAGTTGTCGACTCCGACTCTGAGCACGTGTTGTCTGTTGTCTTGAGTTGCCATCAGTTGCATCAGCTCGTGGTTCGGTCTCATCAGCAACCAATCACATCCGACCGAAATGGACGACCGGTTCGCTCACGTGTCCACTGACCCGCGCTTCCGGACGCTCCGGAAAGCGGACAAACGGGTCAAAGTGGACAAACGGTTCTCCAAAATGTTTACCGAAAAGAAGTTTAAACTCAAGTATTCGGTCGACAAAAGAGGAAAAAAGACTAATAAAAAGTCTGAAAACTTTGAGAAATTTTATGATTTGTCTGATAACGAGAGTAAACAACAAAAGCCAAAAGAAGAAGAAGAAGAGAGTGAAGACGAATCCGAAGAAGAAGACGAACCAAAAGGCATTCAAAAGCCAAATATTCCGAACGCCCGAGGAGTGGACACCGACGAGGAAAGTGATGTGAGTTCTAGCAGTGATTCGGAGGACAGTGAAGGAGAGACAGAGGAACTGATTCACGAGTGGAACGAATGGGACAAAAATGTGCCCAAAATTGAAGAATCGACGAAACGTTTGGCCATTTGTAACCTCGATTGGGACCGAATCACCGCCAAAGACCTATTTGTTTTGGTCAACTCTTTCAAACCACCGAACGGTTCCATACTTAGTGTCAAAATATATCCGTCACAGTTGGGTCTGAATCGCATGAAAGTGGAGGCCGAAAGCGGTCCGATTCAGTTCATTAAAGCCAAACGGAAGACAAATACCAACAATAGTGACAAAGACAATGAAGAAGTAGAAGAGGACATCGATGACCCGGACATCATAGAAGAACTGCGACAATACGAGTTGAAGCGATTGCAGTACTACTATGCGGTGGTCGAGTGCGACACCGACCGCACCGCTGAGGTCTTGTATAACGAATTGGATGGAATGGAATACGAGAGCAGTTCCACGACTTTTGACCTCAGGTTCGTTGGCGACGACATCACATTTGACGGCGAGGTTGAGCCCAAGTCTGAGTGCAGTTCAATGCCAGACATGGTTTCATACAAAGCGCCGCAATTCATAAACACAGCGCTTCAACAAAGCAAAGTCCAGATGACTTGGGATCAGACGGACCCCAAACGCAAAGACGTCTTCGACAGGGCGTTCCATAAGGAGGACGACGACGACCTCAACGCATATTTGGCCTCTTCTTCAGATGAAGACCAACAAGAGTTGGATGACGTCGAGTCCGACCAAGAAGTGGGACTCAGCACTAAAGACAAAATAGACAAATACAAGAACCTATTGATGTCTCTCGAAGAACCCAAAGAGGAGAAGAGTGAGGGCGATATGGAAATGGAAATATCGTGGGAACCGAATCTCAAAGACGTTGCCGAAGATATTGTCAGTAAAAAGAAATCAGAGAAAGACATTTCGGTGTTCGAAGAGAATCACTCGAAAAAGAAAGAAAAGAGAAAACAACTGAAGAAACAGATGGAGGAAGAAGAACAGTCCGGTGAAGATTCTGAAGAATTAGTGCCAAAGAAGAGTAAAAAGAAATCAAAAGACAAGACGCAACCAAATGATCCCAATTTAGAACTTTTAGCTATGGATCCAAATGAAGAATCGGATAAAAAGCATTTCAATTACAAGAATATCGTCGAGAATAAGACGAAACACAAATCGGATTCTTTCAAAGTGAGTATTGTTTGTCTTATACCCGACCTGAGTCTCACCAATCCTTCCCTTCCTTTCAGTTCAATGCAGACGACCCGCGATTCTCAGCGGTCTATACCTCTCATCACTATAACGTCGATCCGTCAGACCCTCATTACAAGAGAACCGAAGCGTTCGAACAGATAATGAACAGAACGGCCAAAAAGATGAAGAACAACGACATCGAAGACACCAAACGAAGTGATGCCAAGTCTGAGCCGAGCAATTCGTGGACACATCTCGTTAGGACTGTCAAAAACAAGAGCCAATCATTTGCTAACAAAAGACACAACAATTTTAATGTAAAACAAACTAAATTTAAAAGTTAGAGAAATTTGTTGTAATCTGTAATTTATTAATTGCTAACAACTGAACCACTTTTGGCTACAAATCAAATAAATCAGAAATATTATTCAACTCTATTCTTGGCCAACACGGAACGGAACGCAACGGTCGGCCGGTCGGACACTATTGGCCCGCTTTCTCTGCTTCTCTCCGCTCGAAGATGAGTCGGTGTTTCTGTTTCATATAGGCGTCGATTACACTGCTGTAAGGCCCGAGGTCTCCATCTGTGGTCAGACAAGTGTTAGAAGTGGTCAGACGTGTGCACACATTTGCATACACTTGATGAAGAAGTTGACTTCGGCCTCCTTGCGGTCCTTCCGCTCTTTGGGGCAGATCAGGTCGTAGTTGTAGAACGAGTTGGTGTTCCTCTCGTAGAACTGACAGTTGTAGAACCGGTTCCGAAGAATGGCCAGAATCTGCTCGTCTACTTTGCTGTGGTTAGCGATTGGTCTGTGATTGGTCAGTTAGAAGTGGTCAGTGACATACCGGTCGCGTTTGTACTGCTCCTGGGCCTCGTAGATGCAAGCATGGTCGTCGGTGTAGCACTGGTCAATGGTGGGCACCCGACGGAACTTCTGGTGGTAATAGTATTGTTTGGGGCCGCGAAAGCGCTCCACTATGTTGGCTGTCGGACAATCAAGCGGACACTCGTCAAGTGACACGGATTGGACGGTCAGTCACTCCACTGGTCACTCACCTCGGATCCAAGTGACCGGACCGTCGATCGCGAACGCGATCTTCTGCCACAACTGGATGATGGGCGCCTGCACCTGGTCCTCCATGATCGGGTGCTCAAGCATCTCGTTCATCCGCATATCTTCGCCCTTCGGATTCTCTCCGCCGGTCTTCTTCTTCGGCTCCATATCTATTGAATATCTATTGAATTAGGAAGAAGTGATACCACAAGTGATACCACAAACAGGACTCGACTTTGTTGTGGCGAAGACCACAACAGACTCTCTGCTGACGTCTATTGGCATAGACTGGCGTCAGAGTCAGAGAGTGATCGCAACTCAAACCGAGACCGCCGTATGTGACCACTCGAGCCGTGAAATGTGACCATTAGGTGCTTGAGTGGTGACGAGCGACACAAAGACCACACTTCCAGTGGTGATCTCAAATGAGCCGCACTTTAGACAACTTTCAGAAGCAATCAATCGATTCATTCGTTGATTGTGTGTTAGAATAGAATTTCAAAGAATTAGAACTATTGGTCGCCAATAAAGAGAGTGATAAGTGATAAGTGCTGCTCAAATCAGGAGCCAATAAATTGACCAGCATCATTCATCAGTCATCATTCTCATATCATTAATTTCTGCTCCTCCATTAAACAATCTAAAAATGATCTAGGGTTTATTTTTGTCTACATCTCTATTGTTTTCCAATAGAGATAAGCCCAACACAAATTGTGACATTTGTATAGATTATTCATTAATATAAGTTTTGTCGGACAATACCAATAATATCAATAATTTGATGCCAAATCGTCTAATCGTTTAATTATAATACCAATTGGAACATAGCATTCGATAAGACATTGCCAACTGTCCTGTCCTCACGATTCTCAAGGTATAGATTTCAAATAAATGTTCCTGGATTCCTAGATTCACTGGTTGCCAATTCTATAATGGCCGAAGTGATTGTAGTCTAGTTAAAGTGCTGTTCGCCTCTTCCAACCACTCTATGATCGCATCGATGGATGTGAGCCCTAAAGCAAAGTCCGATGGGATGTGAGACGAGTGGAGAGGAGTTGAGTCCAAAGCAACACTTGGTTTGGAAAATCAATACATTTTGAGACCAATTGATGGCTGGAATGGCAGTCCGTCTCTCTATTTATTAATAACTGGTGTAAACCCGGTTCAGTCCCTCAAAGCCATTGTCTGACTGACAGCAGTGAAGACAATAATATCTTATTTTAAAAACAGGAAAACTAAACCAAAAATAATAATAAGCGAAATAAACCCAAAACTGGTGTCTCTACTCGAGGCTAGTGTTGGCGCAGAGAAGCCACTCATTGGTGTTGTTGTGTTGCACTACCGGTTCACTCAAGACTCGAGTCGACCCCTCTCTCAGCCCTCGACCGCCTCGACAACCATCGTCTGCCCCGACGCCACACTATGTCTACATTTCAATACTCTTCGCCGCATTAAATCCGGTCCACAGTTGGCACCGATTGACTGATTCAGGTATTGTTTGGCTTTGTTCTGCCATCGCCTCCAGTGATGGCAAGTGATGCCAAACCAAAGACTGGTTCCACTCATGAGTGACCCGTTGTCTCGATTGACCCGCAGTTCGTTTAGTCACCGTTTGGTCATTGTCTTTGGTTGCGTCGGTAGTGGCCATCGCGATCAGCGCTACCATTGGTCATCAGCGGAGATGTGTTCTTCGGGACAACAGTACTGTCTCAAGTGGAACAATCACACCAACAATATGGTCAAAGTGTTCAACCAACTGCTCGACGACCAGGACTTCTGTGACGTGACTCTGGCCGTGGAGGGCACTCAGCTGAAGGCGCACAAGATGGTGCTGTCCGCCTGCAGCAGCTACTTCAAAGAGCTCTTCGTGTCCAACCCGTGCAAACACCCGATCGTTATCCTCAAGGATATGCGTTTCGATGACTTGAAAGCGATAATCAATTTTATGTATTGCGGAGAAGTGAATGTCTCGCAGAACCAATTAGGAGCTCTTCTCAAGACCGCAGAGGTTCTCAAAGTCAAAGGTCTGACCGAAGTCAACGACAAACAGACGGATTCGCTTTCAACTCAGAGCCCGTCGGCCAATAAGCTGACGACTGAGACCACTTCGCAGCCGATGAATAGCAATACTTCTGGTTGTCTGAGCCGTAAAAAGAAGAGACGGAGAGGTAATGCCACCAATGCTTCGATATCTGGTGACAGCGATCGCAACTCATCTCTGAGTGAAGAGAGTGGCGACGAGTCGTCCCTCAAGAAAACTAAAGAATCGGTTCACGACTCGCCGTCGCGACCTAACAAAGAATCTCAAAGTTTACTCTCACATAATGTCAATTCGGCAAAGACCGCAATCACCAAATCTGATGGTCAGACCATAAATGTCATACAAACTCGAAGAAGACAAGCGCTGCAACTCTCCGACCAAGAAGTGAGTCGCGACTCTCAGAGTCAACCGATGGACAACTCAGAAGAAAGAGTTAACAACGGGAATGTGAGTCGATATGGCTAACAATCACCATGGTACATCCTATCATTTATCATTAATATTTTCAATGTCACAGCAATCAGAAGTGTGGGAATCGGGCGGAGATGACGGAGCAATGGCTGCGTTGCCCACTAATGAGACCGAGGATGACTCCGACGACATGTTCGGTTGGTTTAATTCAAATGTCATAATTTCGATAATCAAATTCAATGCAATCTTCCATCAGAGGTAAAGCCAATCATATCATTTGAAGATTCGCCGACAGAAGCCTCCAATTCGTTAGCCCTCCGCGAAGATTCTTCGACAATGATGGCGAGTCCGACCAATGAGGAGAGCGCATCGATTGCTGGCCCGAGTTCTGCCCAAACCGGTGAGACTTGTTTCCGGTTGTTTGCCTGCAATCACTGTCTCGATAAACATTTGAGTGATAGTTGAGCCGAAGAGACGGTAACCGATATATCATATACTGATTGCTCGGGTGATGTGACTGATGTGTTGATTGAGTGATGTGTTGATGGATGAGATGTTGATGACTGCCCAATGACCTGCCGAAGAGTGGTGTGAATAACGTGCTGTTTGTTGTAATTGTAGGCAAGATATGTGTTTGTCATCTGTGTCACCTCACATTCACGGCCTACAGCAGTTTGCGAAGACATATGGCCAGACATTATGCCGACCGCGAGAGATATGAGTGCGAGATATGCTTGAAATCGTATTCCCGAAAGGATTACCTTAAAGAACATAAAAAATTAAAGCACGCGATTGGATAACAAATGTGTGATTCAGTTGTCGTCGACTAATCCCTATTTATATATTTTTCTACTTCCGCTGACTAACGCCTCGAATGTGTTTTGACGTATCGATCCTTTGATTGATAGGTAACATAAGAACGTCTTTGCGGTCATTCGGCTTTCAGCCCATATATACAGATAGCCGTAGCGAATGTCCGTTCTGTCACAAGAAGATTGTCAATATGAGGCGGCATATCAATGAAGTCCACGTCGGCGTCCTCTATCAGTGCCAGATCTGTGCCAGAAAGTTCAAACGCAAAGACAAACTCAATCACCACTTGATTACTGAGCACAGCATTTGATTGCATTGGCATTGCTTGCCATTGCACTGCACTTGTAATTAATATTAATATTAATATATTATATAATTTATAATACAATATAATATATAATTAAACTCATTTGTATTATTTGCTGTGTCGGACCGATTGCTCTCACATTCCAATTCCATTTCGAAGACCAATAATCACTGGTCTTTCTGTTCTCCATTAATGCAGAGAACAATCAGCCGACACATTCTCATAGATATATTGTATTCAATAATAATATATTTTTTAATTAATTCGATGTTATATTCAATAAAATTGACCAAAAACTTATTGACTGACCAGTGAAGTGATGTTCAAATGGTTGGCACTGTTGTCGACTCTGATCTTAGACTTCAAAAATGTGTATTAAATTGCGAAATAATTTATTAATATTAATAACAATCAGTTGAGTAATAAATACTTTTGAGATATCATTCCGATAATTGTGAAACCAATGGATTCAATGGACAGCACATCACTGACACTGTCATCAAACGCGGAATCACTGCTTCAGATTCTCACGACTCGGTTGAAACTTGTAATCGACTAAACATTTGCTCAATCAGTCGATATTCCACTTCAATCGATGTCAACCTCTTATCGGAAACTCTCTGACACTCTCCGACTCGTCTGTTATCATCTCGACTATAATTAACTGATTGTTGGCTTAATTATCGAGATATCAAAAGTAAATAATAACTGTTTTGGTTTCATTGCATCGAATAAATAATGAAACCGCAATAAAATGATTGCTTCCGATATGCTGAAAATAACCAATGAACAAATGAACAAGGTGACATTATGTGAGTAAGGTGAGTGACCGCGTTTAAACTTCGAACTTTTAATATATCACAATAATATACAAACCAAATTATTTTGTATATTAATACAAAATAAAAGCCTGTTGAATTGAGTGTTGGTGCAGGACAACTTTTTGCAAGCTTCAGCACAATTGAAACATTCAAAACAGTGACAAATAGTTTATCAGTTGGAAAAATCTGATGACTTGACTATTCAATTGTTTTTGAATGAAATGGACTGAATTCAAAACAGTGTTGTCTGAATGTCTCTAAACTCGATCCTTTTCAATCAGTCTTCAAGTGTTGCCATTTTGTAATCATCAAAAAGCATTTGAATGGATAGCAAGTAATAGAAATTCTATATAACGAATCTCTCTTTGATTTAATTACTGATTGTTTCTCAAAAATTAGTTTCACTTTAAACAATGAATTTAGTGAACCATATATTGCTCGCTAACGACTCGACGATTAACAGGATTTGTCTGTAAACGTGATTTTATTTTTAGTAGAAGTGCGGCATTCGTTGGCATCCTTTCAATACGTTTCGAGCGATTATCGAAAATAAAATCCGTTTTCAAAGGAAAATCAAAACATTAGTCAAAATGAATGAATTGAACGAAATTAAGTCCATTTCGAGGGCCGACGAGACGACCAGTCTTTCCGACAGTTCTGTGCAGTCATGCGAAGAAAGAAACTGTTTTCGACATAACCTCAAACATTTGCTTCACTCGTATAGATTTCATGTAAGTTATAATCAATTGACCACTAATTCACTGATTCTAGTTCTCCAATCCGTGCGAGACATCAGAACAGACATCAACTATCAGTTAATGTCTGTTCAGTCGATTAATTTTAATCATTTATTATAATTTGATTCATAACTTGAATCAGTTGTTATCTCATCTTACCATAAGTATTCTATTTTAGTCTTACCTTTAAAAAATTCTGCATCGTTTTTATGTTGACATTTTAATAGGCAACCAAGCATATGCCTACCCAGGGCAATTTTTAAAATCGTTATAATTATTTTGATTGAATATTTGGCCTTATTGCCAAGAGTATTTCAAACTTATTGGTGACTTATAGCTCTTCAATACTTGACTTGCAGCTACTTGTGGTCGCACTGGTGATCTTGGACTGTATTATTGTGGTCATTGAGCTAATGATTGATTTGCAGTTATATCGCAATCAATGCGATTCCAATGAATCGCACGAATCGGTGGCGCATACGATAGCAGAGGTAATGAGCGAATCAATTGATGACATGTCTTGGTATATACGGTGTATAACTTCTCGGTCACTATCAGGTTCTCCATTTCGCCAGTATTTCAATTCTATGCGTATTTGTGTTTGAAATCTGTCTGAAAGTGTATGCCTTTCGCAAAGAGTATTTCACTCATTGGGACGAAGTGTTCGACGGCTTTATTATCCTAACATCGCTAGTGTTGGACATCGTGTTCATCAAACACGAAGATTTGTTGCGATATATCGGTCTCTTCATTGGGTTACGTCTCTGGAGAATCGTTCGCGTGATTCACGGTATGGGACACAGAATTATCATTTCTGTCAGACCATTGAAACTTTGTCTCCAAAGGCATCGCTATTTCAGTGAAGACTCCTTTGGAACACAGCTTTGAAATGGAAAAGAAAAGTCGAGTCAAAGCCGAAACAGAATTAGCGGAAATCCATTTATACGTCAATTCACTTGAGTTCGAAATAATTAGTTTGCGATCACTTCTCAAGAAACACAACATCGAAGAAGTGCCGCAAAGCTATCTCAAGATTGACCGAAGAGTGTGACTCAAATGCAATTCATAGCTACGCTGGAAATTGAGATTAACATGTTTTTAATGGCTTTTATAATTTATATCTTGTCATCTAATAAATGTAATAAATTTATACATTTTTACTTAATTTTTAATAAATGCAATCATTTGTTTATCACAAGTTTGTCAATTGATTAGTTAGTATTTGCTCTAAAATGAACAAAATATTAATTTTTATAGAAAAATAAGTCGAACAGTAATTGTGGTCACAATATACTGGATAATATTTGGTTTCTAATTAATATTCGAAGTAAAATAAATGATAAAAATTGTGTTAAAGTTATATTCGAGGCGTGTCTGCGACGAGTGATGACTTGTGTGAGCGTCAGATGTGTTGTCAGATGTGTTGTCATGTGTTGTGTTGTGTTGTGTTGTGTAAACACAAACGTCTGGGTTTGGGTAGTGTTTGACAGATCGGCGATCAGACACTCGACTCAAGACATCCAATGGTTTGTCGCAACCACTGACACAAGTGATGGACGTCTCAACCGAAGACCGACTAATCCAGAGCTTGAGGTATAGTTTGGTGGCCGACGAAAGGCGAGAAGACACCAATGAGTTGCTGTCAAATGCAATAAGAGTTGGACTGAAGACAAATGTATTTGATTTGTTTGACAACTATTTGCTCCAAAATTCAAAGACTGATATCACAAACAATGCAATTATAGCCAGAATTTTGACGCTTTGTTCGCATTTCAATCAATTGTGCTCTGAATCAGGTCTTCCGTCAAAAGTGTTTTATAATTAAAACTATAATCGATTTCTCTTTTTTAAGATAAATCGACCGCAAAATTGAACGAAAATGTGATTAACGGCCGTAAACTCGATGTCAGTAACTCTTTGTCGAAGATCTCCGACCGCTTCGAATGTTCTGATTTAGAGTCGGGTATGAAATGTGTGAAACAAATTAGAGAAGATTTGGGAATCGGATCTGAAATTATAACCGATTTATACAATTCATTAGTCAAACAGTTAATTAAAAAGTGTGTGAAAAGTGCTTTCAATTGCCTTATGATTGAAAATCACAAGACTTTGTCGCCAATAGATAAGAATGTTTGGGTTGAGGCCCGAACTCCCGCGCGGATTGATTTGCAAGTATGGATTGAATTGGTTTATTGGTTGGCATTGTTTACCAATTGTCTGACCGACGACAGGGCGGGTGGACCGACACGCCTCCCATCTGCTACGAAATGGGCGGCCGAGTGATCAACGTTGCCATCAAAGTCAACGGCCAGAAGCCGATTGGCGCTAAGGCTAGAAAAGTAGAGCTTAACCGAAACAAACTGATCTGGATCAAGGAATTAGAACCCGACAGGAGAAATGCCACCGAATTGTCGCTCAACCACATCGATGATTGTCTCGATTATAGCGATCCCGACGCTTACGGAGCTCTCGTCAAATCAACTTTGATATTCTGCCAAATCATTGATATCTCAAGTAATTGAAATTAATTATTGATTGCATGTTCACTAATCATAAGGTAATAAATCACAGGCACAGAGAGTCTCTACGATCAGCTCAAGAACAGGATTAATTGTGGCCTAGAAATTGAATTGTGGTCGGATCTGCCGCAAGGCTCTGGTCTGGGCACCAGCAGTATTTTAGCTGGCACCTTAGTCGCTGTGTTATGGACTTTGTTGGGCAAAAAGTTCACTAAAACCTCTTTGATCAATGGAGTTCTTCTAGTGGAACAACTGATGACCACCGGAGGAGGCTGGCAGGACCAGGTGGGCGTTCGGCTCTGTTCGGCTCATTTGAGTAATGAAACAATTGATAGGTCGGAGGTATTGTCGGTGGAGTGAAATTGGGTCGAAGCGATGCCGGTCTACCCCTTCGAGTCACATACGAGAGCATCAAAATGAGCGAATCGTTTCACAACTTTCTAAACCAACGTTTGCTTCTTATCTATTCGGGTTCAGTCAGATTAGCCAAGAATTTGCTGCAAAACGTTATCCAAAACTGGTATTTAAGGGACCGACAGATCACTGAATGTTTCGAAGCACTGCTCGTCAACACTGATCTGTGTTTGGAGAGACTCGTCAATCAAGACATCGAAGCCATTGGAAGTCTTCTGTCAGAGTATTGGCAACAGAAGAAACTCTTGGCGCCCAACAGTGAACCCAAAGCGGTCTCTGACTTCTTGAAAAGGTGAATAATTACTGTAACTTAGCTCAACTCAATTAATCTCAATTAATATGTATTAATCTCAGAGCTCAGCCCTATATATACGGCGGTTCGTTGTGCGGCGCCGGCGGCGGAGGGTTTCTGTTAGTGATCATTAAATCACCCGAACTTAGACCAGAAATCAGTGATTTAGCCAAACATATTCTGCCCGAATCTCAACTCTATGACTGTGATGTCGATGAAGAGGGCCTCCAATTGCTTGTCGACGGAACAGCGTTGGATTGACCAATGAATTACTGCCATAATCAGTGATACCATGACTGAGACCACAATTGACTACAAATTTATCTATTTTTGAATATTTCACACATAATTGATACCAAATCAATGACTTCACATATGATTCCAAACATATTTCTCAACCTTTTCTACCAATAATTTGTGTTAACTAATGGTAATATTAATTTGAAATTTAATGAATCGTTTAATATTTTTAAAAAATCAATATTTGAATGCCCTCGACGTCTGTTGAAATATCTGAGTCATTCATTCATATTTAGCATAATTAAATGTAATTATATAAATGTGATTAAATTAATTCTGTTTCATGTAATTAAAGCTTTTGTGTTATTGGGGTTTTCATTGGCTCTGACTTTGTATGTCAAGTATATAACAAAACTTGTAGTGAAAAGAAAAACTACGAATAGATATCGAGATATTCGACATTTCAATGGTATTATTCAATTAGAATGACGAAAAAATTAATGAATGAATTGAATTAACAATACAACAAAACTTGAGATAAAACTGATTATACAAGTGATTGGAATTTGGATTCGATTGGCTTCACAGCAGACAATCCCAACTGAGTTCAGTTGACGAGTACTGAGTACTACTGACAACTGCGGGCTATTGAGTCACTTGTTTGGGTTGGGATGTGGACTATGGACTGAGGAGACGCCAGTCCTGCCCTCAGTCTGTCCCTCACTACCGACTAGTCTGTTGACAGATCTAATCTTGTTCGCCCATATGCTTCGAACTTGCGTCCACAGTGGGTATGTATTCAATTAAAAGTTGTGATTTAGAACCATTGGAACTAATAGCGAACAGAACTCTTCTGGCAATGATCTGAGTGGTTGTTGTGCACAATATTGAGAAATATTGCGCTGATTTACGACTGATCTGATAATTTGGGTCACATATCGATTAATTTTGTTATTAGGCAACACATTAGGCGATTGTGACGATTATAGTGACAGTTATATACTGACTATTATTATAATGAATTGAATCGATGGCAGACTTATCGTGTCTGTAATCACTCGGACTCGAGCCGAGTGTGGTCTTAGACTAAGACTCTTAGTGTCGGTGTTGTTAACGGTTTATCGGTTTGAATGAGTTTACAATGTGTTTAAGTAATTGATAACACGATTGTCATATCAGTTGAGATCCTTTCTTGAGAATTGCAATTCACTGGACGACTACTGACTGTAAAAGTGGGTGCAGTCGTGCCCATACATTGTGCCCATCGCTGGCCTTCTCTGATATCTTCACAATATTATCGTCACATCTAATCAAAAGCTAATTCCAATTTATCTTTAATTGTTTAGCTCTTGTTAGACTTCATCGAAACCTCTATCGGTTGCAACCGAACTCAGTATTCATTGGAAAAGTATTCGCAAAACGATTCTCAGCAAAGATGAGTGAATTCGTTGAGAAAGTTGTTTGCAAGATAACTGACCTCAAAGATAACGAGTTTGTATTTTCACATTTACTTTCTCTAAATTACTAATTGATTAATTGTATTCAAGAAAGAAAGAGTTTGATCTGACGGATGGCGCGAAGGTTCTTGTGGTCAGACACGGCGAACGGTTCATAGGGTTGAGTCCGAAGTGCAGTCATTACGGCGCGCCTCTGGTCAACGGTGTCCTCCACAACGGCAGGATATCGTGTCCGTGGCATTCGGCCACTTTCAGCGTCACCACCGGCGACATCGAAGACTTTCCCGGCTGTGATAGTCTTCATTTGTACGAAACCAAAGTCAAAGGAGACGATGTCATAGTGAGGGCCAAAACCAGTGATCTGAGCAAAAAATTTCGAGTAAAGACTTTGAGCGCTCGCGAAGAGAAGAATGTCCTCACGTTTGTCGTGGTTGGCGGCGGTCCCTCTGGTCTGCAATGCGCCGACACTTTGAGACAACAAGGTTTCACAGGAAGGGTAGTAATGGTATCGGCCGAAGACGCGCTGCCTTACGACAGGACCAAACTCAGTAAAGCCATGAGTTCTAAGGTTGAAGAACTGATACTTCGACCAAAAGATTACTTGACTTCGGCCAACATTGAAGTACTTCTCAATAAATCGGTTACTAAATTGGACCCAAAGTCCAAATCGATTGAACTGAATGACGGCTCCAAATTGCAATTCGACCGAATCTTTTTGGGAACTGGAGTTAGACCGCGGAAGTTGACAGTAAAGGGCAATGATTTGAAGAATGTCTGTTATGTCAGGACTCATACCGACGCCAATTTCATCGCCCAGAACGGCGCCGACAAGAATGTGGTCGTTATCGGCACTTCTTTTATCGGTAATCATAAACAGATTAAGCAATTTTAAAATATCTTGATAACTTTATTCCAAGGCATGGAAGTGACGGCATTTCTCAGTGGAAAGGCTAAGACAGTGACAGTTGTGGGCAAAAGTAAATTCCCTTTCGCTCAGACATTGGGCCAACAAATTGGGGAACAAATCCAAAAGGTTTGTCAAACGGTATCTCACGTCTGAATATTCATTAATACATAACTATTGATTACAAAAGCTCTTCGAATCAAAAGGAATTAAGTTTCATAATGAATGTGATGTCAAAGAATTGCGCGGATCTGATGCTCTCAAAGAAGTAGTTCTAAGTAATGGACAGGTGTTGAGCGCAGACTTGTGTGTCGTCGGAATAGGTATCGTATCGACAGTAAAGCCGATAATCAGTTAATCAAGTATTTTGTGCGAAGGAAGCGAACCGAACACCGAATTCCTGTCGGGAACCACAATCAAAATGGACAAATCGTATGTATTGGTCGACAAAAACTTTGAGACATCAGAAAACAACGTCTTCGCCGGCGGAGACATCGTTAGGTATCCACTGACTGAACAAAAGATTGTGAACGTTGGTCACTGGCAAACAGCTCAGGCGCATGGTATTGAGCCTTGGTATTGGTGGCTTCTTTGGCTCTGACCAAGTGATTTGTGACTTGCAGGCAGACACGCGGCCTTGAGTATGCTCGGCAAACCTTGCCAATCGAAATCCGTTCCCTTTTTCTGGTCAATGCTTTTCGGTAAAGGACTCCGATTCGCAGGTTTGATGAGGACATTAATTAATCGCATCTGAATTAATACTCTTTAACATTCATTATAGGGAACAACCAGGGCTTCAAAGATATTGTGATCGAGGGACAGGTGTCGGAACTGAAATTCATTGCTTACTATATCGATGGGTAAATGAGATTGATGATTCAATTAACATGCACATATCACGTTCAAAAACATCCTTAGCTCTGACAATGTGATAGCGGTGGCCACAATGGCCAACGACCCGGTGGCCACTCTCTTCTCTTCACTTCTTCGGAGCGGACAGACTTTGACGGGAAAGGAGATTAAGTCAGTTTAAAACTAATGATCGAATCGTTTTATCGATTGGTGTTTATTATCAGATCCAAACCAGAAGAATGGATCGAATCAATGAAAAGTGGATCGAGAAGTCGAGTCCAGTGACTATTGGGAACTAATTAATTAAAATATTATAATTGACATGAATTGCAATAAATTTTCTTTAATTTTCTTCTTCGAAGCCGCGATTGGTCTCTAATTTCTTGAGATAGTCGGCGGCATAGTTCTGCCTCAATGGCATCTCTATAGGTCGCCGAAGAAAGTCATCCCAATATGGCGGACGAGTTCTTCCGATTGACTCCAAATACAAACTTTCTTGAGTCTGAAGCAGAAGTCGATTAAGAGATCAATCGGTTGAGCAAAAGGTGATCATTACCTCTGAGATGTATGGTTTGCTTAAATACTTCATCACTTGTTCCTCGTGTTTAAGACGTCTGTAAAGAGTCAGCTTCTTGCCCAGAGTGACCTTGGGCACAAAACGCCGCTTCCTATAGGAATACCATAACAATTAACAAGATCAATCAACTCAAATGGTCTCGATTGACAATTAAATGGCCAATTTATCCAAGACCTACCCGGTTAAGACATTTCCCGGAAATTTGGGTACATATCCGACAAACTCGGGTCTGAATGAGAAGAGCAGTGAAGTGATCCGCATCTCTGACCGCCGATGACTGCAACGATCGGTCGGCACTTCTGTGGCAAACAAATGTGAGTCTAAGGTCTCGTCAAAACACTAATCCATTTATAACGTCCAATAAATGGTATTTCAATTTGTCAATTATTACTGTTAATTGTGATCTCAATATAATTGCCGACAATTTTCACTAATGATTTGTTGCTGTGATTGTGTTTTACAGAAGAAACAAATCGTTAATAATATCTACAATCAAACAACCATTAATTGATTGTAACACTAATTGATAGCCATTTCGTCATTTGTTGACATTTGGCGCTAATATTGCATTTGTTGACAGAACTGGAATGCAATGACTGAATGACTGAATGCATTTAATTTGGATTAGTTTTGATTGCAGTCTCGATCAGTGTCTCGATTGAAATGAAGTGCCAATTAAGAGGATATAATCTGAAAAGTATTGATTGCTTGCAATGCCATGACTTGACTCCCGTCCCACTCGTCCACAGCCTTCGCCAAAGGGGTTCGTCTGATCGGCAAACTCTCGGAAGACGTGCTGATCATCGCCGACAACAATAGGGTATTAAACCGTTTGTTGGGACAAAAATTGATCAAATATTGTCGAAACAGCTCAAACTTCAAGCAATCCATGAGTTTAAGACTGTTTTCGTTGAACTCCAATTCGAGAGACAATTCTTCTCAGCGTACGAATGCGATACCGAAACCAAATGCAAACTATTTATGAAAGTTTGTAAATTAGTCTTAATTTGATTGTTTCTAACAATTTTGTTGTCTTAGTCATTGATTCTGGTGTTCCGGATGTTGAACATCGATAAAGTGGTGAACACGTGCACAATGATCATGGATGAGACCAATCCTAAAGTGATCTTTGAAATGAGTTGTCGCAACGGTCGGTCACCTTTCGGTCTATTCCTCAATAGTAATGATAATTTCGGTCCACAGAAGTGAAACGCGAGTACTTCTTGCCATACATGGAGTCAACTCAGTTGAGATACACTTCTAGTCTGTCCCAAACAAACCCATCGTTCAAAGTGAAGGCTAAGTATACTCGACTAACAATGTCTGAGACTATCTTCTGATTCTAATTATCATTTCTTTTTAGTCTGATGTCTGAATGTCTGCAAAACTTTGCTAACGAAACCAAAGATATCACTATTTGGTTGAAAGCTCAAGGAGTTCTGTTCAAAAGCTATTGTGAAGAGGCCGAAGACAAAGGTGAGTCCGTCTTTGCCATTCATTTCCTTCTATTTGGTTTGACTTTCAGGTCTCGTCACTTCGTTCAGCTATAATTCGAGAGAGTTTAAGGACTATCACATCAACCACGATATAACCGTTACATTCAATTTAAAAGACTTGAAAGTATTAATCAAAATAAAGGTCTTGATCTAAAGGGCTTTATTTTTTTTTTGTTTCTAGGCTTTCGTCGATTTTGCGGGTATTGGCGATCAAACCATTTGGTCTTATTTTGAAGCGTCCGGAAGGTATGTCATAAGAGTTGTCACAAAAGTTTGAAATTCACAATTTAACCCATGTTTAGACCAATTGAGTTCACTTTCAATGTCAACGGGTTTTACTCGGCCCGTCTATTGCTTGCCACTCACGACTTTCCTGATGATGAGTACCCTTCGCAACCAGACGTTCCCAGTAATACCCCTCATCTAAGCGCGAGTCTTGTCAGGTATAGTCCTTATAAATCTATAGTTTGATTATCATTAGTAATTTTATTCCATTCCAAGTTCGGGTGACATTTCACTTCAGACGCCGAACGGCAGCGGAGGAGACGGCGGACACAACACTAATGGCCTCATCATTCGAGCTAATGCTGAAAGAGATCGTGATTTCGACGATCCTTTCGACGATCCATTTGGCGATCCTTTTGACGAAGAGGGCAATCAGTTCATTGAGACAGCGATCTCACAGCAGGTGAACGGCTCTCCGCTCGTCTCTGCCTCCGAAGTGCAGCGGATGACTGCCTCTCAACTGAGACTGGTTAGTATTGTTAGTGTCAGTGTTGACCACTATACTCATGTTGGACGTGTCATATCCAGTACCATAATAGTACAATGTTTCCCAGCGACGACGAAGACAACCACTCCTCAAGTGATGAAGTTTTAGTACCAGAAACAGACGACGAAGATTAAGACTTTTGATAGAATCGCTTTTTAGTGCGAAGTCGATTTTAATTTTGTACAAAATGTGTTAATAAAGAACTGGTTTATTATTACAGACACAACTCAAGTCATGCAATGCCCAGCGCTGTCTCATATAGTTGTTGCAGCCCGTGGTCACCGCCGCGGTATCCGAGTCTCTGTTGTTCAGAAGACACTCGCCTTGATTGCTGAAGTCGACCGATCGACAGAGCGGGTACTTCGAGGCACAGACGTCGAGACACTGGTGCAGAGGCACTGACTTTCGGTAGTAATCGTTGGGATTATCCGATATATGAGATCTCCAAATACAGGCGTTATCAGTGGTCACGTAATTCTCTACGAAAGTCAACGATTGAAAGGCAATTGTTTGGCAAACAGTTTACTCATCTAATTATCGCTTACGTGATTCGCATCGGTCGCCGCAATAGCCGCACCTGTGGTCAGAACAAGTGGTCAGTTAATGATTCAGTTAACTACAACGACAGGTAAGTTGAGGTAAGGATCATAAGAGGAACACTTGTGAACTAACTTGCACAAACAATGATAGCCAACAACATCTCCCATCTGGAATATATCGGCGCATTCGCCGCCATTGAGGCACGGGTTGGACGCACAGCCCTTCAAATTGTTGGACTCTATTACCTGGATATTTAA
>JAQGBE010000366.1:0-19995 GCA_034698225.1 Scheloribates latipes | reverse complement strand
AAAGTGTAGGACACCCGGTATTCCCAGGTGGTCTCCCTCCCAAGTACTAACCGGGCTCGACGTTGCTTAACTTCGGATATAGGTTAGTGCCTCGTTGCCGGCCTTCAAGAGGAACCCTGGGGGTCCCTTTGAGTGAGTGAAGGAACGCTTTCCCTCTGCACACAGTCCCACAGACCACGAAGGCTTAGAGCAGGTACTGGAGTTCTCGGGGGGCGCTAGGGCGGGGAGGGCAACGTCACTGATGGTAACACCCGGCTAGGGACTACTACCACTACTGTGGGAGGGAGACTCTCCGTGAGCTGTCAGAGTGGAGTCAGTAAGGGGCCGTAGCTATGGGTCGATTTGCAGGCGGTCGCCCTTCTGAGCACTAACCGGGCTCGACGTTGCTTAACTTCGCAGTTCAGATGGGATGCGGTGCTTTCAACGTGATATGGCCCTACACGCTTAACTTCGGAGATCTGACGAGATCCGGTGCTCTCAGCGTGATATGGCCCTACACACTCACCATATAGGCTTATCTTGGTATATAAACAGACAGATCTCTGTATTCTTCGGCATATACTAAATACCGAGGGCCGGACACCTGACCCAACTTAATTAGGTATGAACCAGATTTAACTTGAATTTTAAATTTTATAATCTAATTCCGAAATAGAACAAACACTTTCAAACACCCGATCACTTATCTTGGTATTTACGCATTTACAGAAGTGCTTCCACTGTGACATCAATACAGAGATACCTATCTATTAAAACTACTCCAGGCAAACAAGCTAGTTATTGCATTAGCAATTGTTACTAGTTCGAACTCAATTGCTTCTGAGCGAAATATGCGGAATTCCGACAACTTTAATACAACTGTAATTGTATGACCTTGCACTTGCACTTGCACTTTGCCAGGTATTCTCCATCTCATTGATAATCGATTAAAAAGTCATTTATTGTGTTCAGTCTTCCAATTCATTGCAAACCTAATGAAAGCGACATTCGTTCGGTCGGTCTCTCACTGTAATCAAGTGTGGGATCGACTCCACAGCTATTATGCAATGGTTGGAGACGTCGGTTGAGTGGCCTCACAACGAGACGTCACTCTTAAGATGCGAAACCGGTTTTACATCATTTCACTGGCCATCAGAACTCCATTTGTGGACTCAAAGCCATACCAAAAGCCATTTTTAAGTAGAAGTCGTATTAAAATTATATCAAACTTTGATAAATTCCAATTGAAAGTTGTCAAATCCGACCAAGTTCTACTCAATCGAACAGTTCCAATCGCCAAATGGGTACATTTAGAGAATGAGCTAGCTCGATATTTAAAAAGTTTGTCTCAATTAATATCTGGTCATATATTAGGTGTCAAACTGATCCTTGGATTGGCTCTATTGGTCGTCGTGTCGGCCGATATGATGCGAAAGTCGATTGTCTTCGACGCTAAGACACCGAAAGTGTTTTACTGTCCGCAGGAGAAGCCGCTCGACATGTCTAAGATGATCGTCAAAGCGATTCCATTGGATAAGCTGTGCGAATACGGACCGAACGGACTGCCGAAAAAGGCCAAATCCGACTGTTATAACGACATCGACGAGTCCGAGTATGCCTGCGCTGAGAAGCAACGGATCGAGGTTTGTGACCACCGATCAGATAACTCGTCTTGCTGTGCATTACGGTCATGGCCTTCGCCACTGAGGCCATGACCAGTGCGCGCGGCCCTCACCTCACAGACTGACCCAACTCTGTCCTCAGATGCGAATCAATCCGCCGAACGACACGGAGACCACCACAACGATGATCCCGACGCCCGACGCGCCCAAACATATTAAGGTCGAACACGTGAAACACGTGAACAACAAGAAGAGCACTAAACCCAAGCAGAATAAGAAGGTGTGAACCGATTGGTCGCTCGACAACCAAGTGATTAGACTTATGGCAGCTATTGATCCCAGTCTTCACTAATTTCCGATAAAACTATTTTAAAATAAATTAATTTTGATATTTATATTGAAATAAGTTTTGGATTAAAGAGAATCGATTCAAATGATTGCAATTATCTTAACGTTTGCTATATTTGAAACATTTATTCCAAATCGCAAATCAATTCAATTCATAATTCACTACAATTTGTTTCTAAACTTAATTGACACCAATTCAGTGAAATTTAATCTATAATTGTATAAAAAGTATGAAACTTTGTATTTAGTTTCGAGACTCGATCTACGGCTGCATTCTTAGCGCGCCATCGATTCTAATGACCTCTCCGTTGATCATCAGATTCTCGATAATGGTCTGAACCAAATGCGCGTACTCTTCGGGTCGACCCAACCGCTGAGGACAGGGCACGCTAGAGGCCAGGTTGACGCGAACCCTTTCGGGCAACGAGGCCAACAGTGGCGTCTCGAAGAGTCCTGGCGCGATGGTCACACATCGGATGCCCTCCAGAGCCAAGTCACGGGCCAACGGCAGAGTCATTCCGACGATACCTCCTTTGCTGGCAGCGTAGGCCACCTGACCTGCGGTAGTGGCCGCGCGTTAGTCACTGACACAAGGAATCACTAATAAGCCAAACAATACCGATCTGTCCCTCGAAGGCGGCCACCGATGCAGTGTTTATGAGCACTCCCTTCAGACCATTGACTCTTTGATTCTTGGATATGAGTCCGACCGCCAAACGGTTGACATTGAAAGTGCCGATAGTATTGACTTCGATGACCATTTTGAACTCGTCGTACGGATGCGGTTGTTTGCGCTCAAAGTTATAGACCCGTCGGGCGATTCCAATGCCTGACACAGATAACTCATGAGTCATGAGAAGAGTGTCTGCAATAGCGCGACAATACCGGCACAGTTGACCACTGCGTCCAATTTGCCGAACTTCTGTTGGCATTCCTCCAGCGCTTGGGTCACATCCTCTTCCGAAGTGACGCTTCCTTGGAATGGGTGGACATCGCCCTCGAACTTGCCCTCAATGTTGCGGTCGAAGACCACCACTCCTTTGGCGCCCAATTGGATCAACCGGTCGACCGTCGATCGGCCCAAACCTTCATTCGAGACAATGAGACAACGATTAGAGTATGTCTTCAACACATCCTCCCGACGACAGACCAGAGGCACCGCCGGTCACTAATGCGACCAAACCCTTGACGCTCCCGAATGCGGCCATGGCTTGTCTTTCTTATCTTATCTCAAGGTCTGATCTGTTTATGTGAGATAACTTAAGAACTTCCTCAGCAGTCAGACCTGTATTGCATCAGAAATTCTTCATAAACTACGTCCAAATCGGGTCGTCATTAGTGATCTGATCTGATCTGTTGTTGTTCTCGCCATTTGTTGACATCGGATCAGTGGATCAGTTCTCGCGGTCAGTGGTCAGTGACCATGTGGTACGAGATATTGCCGTCGGCGGGAGCCATGATGGTTGGCTTCTGCATCATGGAGTTGGGGCCCATGGTATGAGTTGACCGCTGATGACCACTTCTTGGTCAGTGACCATAGTCTCGCTTACCACCGATGCTGTCCAACAGGTCGTGCATTACATCTCTTGGATGAATCCGATGCAGAGGAGGCCATACGACCCGCCCTCAGACATCTGGACGGTTCGCGACGCGCGCATCGCCGACACTGTCCTCGGGATGCGGTGGGCGTCGAACCATCACTACACCATCGGTTTGGACGCCATTCCCGACGAGGGACAGCCCGTCCAGCGCTTTATGAACTACAAGAAGCTCGAAGAAGAGCTTAGGAAGAGATCGCCGCCGAAGAAGGAGACCAAATAGTTTTGGGACAAACCTCTGAATGCAATTTAGATGAAGAACTTAAACGGTTTGCGAATTTAGTTTAATTTTAATTTCAATGTTATATTTAGTAAATAAATGGTTTGTTTGTCATTTAATTCCTTCTAAAATAGATTTACATTAAAATATTAAATAAAATACAAGTAATAATTGATATTATGGTTAGGCCTTTGATTTACTCACTCTCGAAGAGTCTCTTAATTTGGCTCAAAGTGATGAACGCGTCTTCAGATGTGTTGACCGATTGCAACGAATTTGATTCGTCTGTCGGAGAGTCAGTCGAAAAGCGGTAGTGAATCCTCTCTTCGATAGTTTTCTTCACAATAAATCTGTGGACAAATGTGGGCCTAATTCGAGAAATCGATTAGTGATTAAAACCAGACGTTTGTAAGAAAGCATACTTTGTTTGTCCGATTCGGTGGACGCGACCGACGGCCTGCAGTTCGTTGGCTCTGTTGAGTGTGGGCTCTACCAGAACCACATGAGTGGCTTCGATCAGATTGAGTCCCTTCGAGCCCAAACTCATTGGCATCAGAAGTGCTTTAATGCTCTCATTTTGCTTGAAGTCATCGATTTTTTCTGTGAATTTCGCAGAATTTTTTACCAAACAATGACTGATATTATTCTCGAGGAAAGCATTGGAAATCAGTTGCAGGACATCAGTCCAGGTCGAGAAGACTAGCGTTTTTGCGGTCGGGTCTTCTCTCTCGATTAGGATCAGACAGCGAACAATGTCTTCGATCTTTGTAGACCAACTGCCCTTCACTTCGACCTGGTTCTGGTCATTCAGCTCTTCTTCGGCTCCGGTCGAGTTGACGTAGAAAATTGCGGACATTGGACACGCCTCGCGACAAACGGCGCAACCGATGCCACGAACACCGCCGGTAGTCCGCGCGTAGTCATGGATCATAATTTCCAGACATATAACGCATAAACTATGTCCGCACTGGAGGACAGACCACTGCTTACCCATTGTGTTCTTGCAGATCGGACACATATCCATATTACGGCCGCCTCTCTTGTATGACTCGTCTTTCGACAAGTTATTCAAGTAATACAAATGCGATAACTTCTTCGCCAAACCATTTTTGGCGACCACTTCGTCTGATCTGTAGTTATGGAACTGATCGGGCAGTTCGTGTTCCTCAAGAATGTTGACCACATTTGGCAAAGGCTTTGGCTCGTCCTTGAACCGCAGTCTCAGCCTGATCTTGGCCATGTTCAGTTCGTCGATCTGCGACACGAAGTCGAATATCTCTGTCCAAACAGCTCTTAAACCTCTGAATTCTTTTTTGAGCGCATCGAACAGTTTGAGATGATTCTTGGCGTCATCCAGGATCAGTTTGGGCCCCGAGAACTTGGTTCGGAACATGTGACTGATCTGTTTGAGACTCTGTTCAGTCTCACTGTCGTCCCAATTGCCTCTTCGTTGCTGTTGAATGAATTGAGCAATGAATGCACTGATGATAGACAAGATCAGACTGACTATACCTTTTCCATCAGCGCCGACGACTTGCACGTCGCTTCTTCGACCTTTTCTTCGGCGCTGAAGTAATACAGTTTCATCTCATATGCGTTGAACATTTCGTGGATTCGGCAGTATTTACACTTCACGACAAACTCGGCTCTATTGCCCTCTTTGTCGCGAATGGGTCTCAAATGGCAGTCAACCGCTTCATTCAGTTCTGCTTCGCTCGGCTTTGAGCTCATCGTCTTCACGGTCTGCTTAAGAGCCAGTCTCGACTGATGCAGTTCTCGCAGACATTTGTCCAATACGTATATCAAACCCGTCGAGTCATTGAATTTGGTCGAAATCGAGACAAACTTCGAGAGCTGTTCTTCGCCCAGCCTTCCCCTGAGTGAGTGCTCTCCGAGTTTGTCTTTGATGCGTTCAATTAGAGTGAATTCGTCGCCACTATCTCTCAGAGAGATGACTGCCTGTCGCCACCACGGCTTGTCATTTGACATATTGAAGTCCTAAAAAGTTAAATCAAATTTAATATTTGTTTTCATTACCAAAATGTCATACTTTAATGATTAGGGACACACTCTCTATCAAAGGACCCAATTGTTGTCTAACATTAGCGACAGCAGCGGTTCCTTTGGCCAGATATTCGTCGTTTATTTGAATCGCTTCGTACATCAAATGCTCGTCGCGAAGAGTCCGTCCGATATCAACGCTCACAGTTATCTCAGTCTTTGACTGTTCGTTCTCTTTGTTGTAGAGTTCATCAGTATTTTTGTCTCGTTGTTTGATTCCGCACTTCTCCAGAATATCGGCCAAATTGTAGAGCGTGTGGTACTTCTGGAGTTTGTCGGTCCGAAACAAGGCTTTGTCCTTATAGTTCTCAATCGAAGTCAACGCTTGTCTATAATAGTCGATCGCTTTCGTAAAATCTTGCTGTAAATGAATAGATTTCAGATCGATTCTAATAAATATTAAATCGCATCAATACCCTGATTATATCGATGGCAGCCATTCCGTTGAGCGCGAATATTATCTTTCGGTGCTCTTCTTCGCACTCGTATTGAGTATTCTTAATCATATTCTCCAACAACTCTTCCATCGTCAGTGTCTTCTTCGAGATGGACAGAAATTTTCCTCTGACTGCTTGCGGATGACAACAGGCCTTGAAATCAAATTGATTAATCTTGTTAAAAGTGTACGATAAAAAGTATTACCTGTCTCAGACTCAACAGAGGAGTCATTACAAGATTGGCAGTCTTTTTGTCGAGAGACTTGAGTTTGATATTCAAATCTGAAAATCTTCTCATCTTATCGTTGAATTTCTGTTGACATTCGGAATGTTGTCTCATATAGAAGTGTTCCTCAACGGGAGAGAACATCAGTGGCTTCAGAGTCGACGTTTGCTCGGGTATTCCCAACTGATCCCAAACGTCTTTCTTCGAAGTCCTCCAAAAGCAATGACTCAGAGCAGTGATCATCGGCTCGTAATTGCCTGAAAGTAATCATGTTTTCAGTCATGTCTTTGCGGTCATGTAAAGAGCGGTACCCGAAGCGTAGGGCCAATAGAGCATAGCATCCCAATAGTGCTTCTCGTGAAAGGGCTCTTCACCGATGAATAGCAGCAAACCCTGGATATCATTGATAGACCTCTGTATTGGTGTTCCAGTGATGCACCAGCGATGCTGACCGGAGAGGTTGTGCGCCATTCTAGCCGTTTTAGCCGAAGAGTTCTCAACCATCTGCGCCTCGTCCAGACATATCCGCCACCAGTCGACAGCTGTGAGCGGCGATGGCGTCGAATTGAATCGCTTGGGATAACGTAAGCGATTGGAATGTGGCAAGTTGACGAAATCGATTTCCGATTGCAACGTCTCGTAAGTGGTCAGCACTATGTCGTTGTCGGCCAAATCGAAAGGCTGGACATAGCCTGATAACATGAAATTGGCGTTAGCATCAGATTATCAAGACCAATTCAGACAAACCCTTTGACGACTTGACCCCCTCATACACAAAGATGTTGAGGTTAGAGCAGTCCACGTGTTTAGTGATCTCGTCCTGCCATTGATGGCTTATAGACCGCGGACTGACGATCAGTGTTGCCCTCGAGGCGACGCGTTTCATGCCTTCTCTGACCCAACAGTGACCGCAATAGTACGGTCTGTCCTTCTGAGGGTCATAGTTGACACAAGTCGAGTGCTGGTATGAGCCACAGCTCAGACACTGAACTATCTTTTTGATAAACTTGGCCTTTTTGCGGACCTGTCGTCTCTTCGACTTCCTTTCAATCATTCTGACTACCGGTTTATTATTAACTATTTTTTGGACAACTATTTTCCGAAGATTTTCTTTTTCGATGATATCTTGATAGGCGTCATCTTCGATGGTAGCATCACTATCGACACTATCGTCGATTTCAACCACATCTTCCAGAGAGGTATCAACGGATGAAATGATCGCGTTATTGCGTCTGCAGTACTCGATGTCACAGATTTCGCCGCAAACACACGCAAAACAGTCCTCTGAAAGTGAATTGAAATTATTGTTGAATAGAAATCAGTTTATATCTACCGTATAATTCACAATCGGATGATTCGTCGGTTATGTAATCGTTGACATCAAAATCAGGAGAAGGTTTGGGATTACAGAGAATACACGACAAGACTTCGATAGTCTTTCCTAAACCCATTTCGTCGGCTAATATTCCGCTCTTAGTTATTCCATAGACACAGACCGGAGAACTGTTCTCTTGGGCAAAATATCCTAAATATTTGTTATAACAAACACTCTTTCCGTCTTTCGTTTGGATTTGTTCGTAAACTATTTGATGAGCGGATACGCTCTCAATGTGTTCCCTCTGAAGCATCCACTGAACTGCCTCTGTCTGATAGGAGCGCAGTGTTGGCCGAAGTGCCGGGTGTTGGACATCCCTTTTGACAATGTTGTCGCTGTCAAGAATGTGCTTGGCTTTGATTTTTGAGTACAATTCGTCGACACTATCCTTGGAAATCTCTATAAGCAAAAGATTATCACTCGTGAACCGAATTGGAATAATTCATACCTTTATCTGACGGCTCAGTGAGTATCGGAAAGTCGTAAAAATAATTCATTAAACACAAGACATCACGTCTGAAGCCATTGAAAACTTTTGACTGATATTGCGGTCGTTGCAGATAATTGTTTAGAAGCCAGACATTGATTATCAGTTGATTATCATTGAGTAAAAAATTTGATGTCAAGTATACACGCGTTGAATATAAGGAGTCAATCAAATCAAATTGAATCGGTTTGTCGCCAATCAAAGAGCTGAAGTCAATTGAGAAGTGTTGTCCGCTTCGGGTTTCGTTGCACTCGTAATAGAGACGGGCAGTGAATGGCTTCGGCTTAGCGTATATGTAAAGCAATCGTTTGTCGATTGTGTTTAAGTCCAGCGATTCAATCGGTTCGCCGACCACTTGGATGGCCAGCGATCCCAACAGAGAGTGACACGACTCGGGACGCGTTTGAGTGTCATCTGAAGGATGCGTGGATTGAGATGTCTTATCACTGATTGAATCTCCATCTGAGTCAAAGTAATTGATGGTAAGGAAGAACTTGGCGTCACTCAGGAACTGCTCGAACTCTGGGTCCACAGCGAACTCGTACCGGGCTTTTGACTTCTTCTGCTTCTTCGCCGATCTTTTGGATCCAAAGCCACGGTTTACGGTGCGGTCCAAACAGACGACATCTGCGTCGAGAGGTGTGTCGTCGATGAGCGGGCGTTTGGACACAGGAGTGGACTTCGTTCGCGGCATTCAGACCACTGACAGACACGAGCGGGCGGTCCGTCAAAAGACTTATGAGAATTAAAAGCTTTGTTTTCGATTTGTTTTGGTTTCGATTAGTGTCTGCTTTCGGTTGAGCCGTTCATACAATACGCACTCAATTAGTGTTTTGATTGTCAGAACTGAGTGACAATATTGGCGTCATTTATGAGTGACTCAACGCATAACTCTATTGCAGTGACGCAAACATTGGATCGTTTTGTTGACGTTTTGTTGGATTATGTAATTCGAAAGAACCGGTTTGTTGGCCAATATTGGCCAGTTTGTGGTCACTGGTTATCTTGATAACTTTTTATTATTAATCTTAGTTATCTTGTCCTAAATTATCTCACAATAATTAATTTAGCTGGTTAATTTTTAATTATAAAATTTTTTATTTTTGAAAAATAGCATGATAATTGATTGCTAAATAAAGTTGGAACATATTTAGTTGAGATATAATTAAAAATGATGATTCCAAATATAAATTTGGACAATTATTAATTAGATAATCTTGAAAGTTAACAGATAACATACATGTAGATATTAAATTACCTTGAGAAATTCTTGAATGCATATTTTTGGAATTATTTACACGGCATTTAATTTGAGTTTAGTTAGGGTCAGCTAATTAATAATAATTAATGAGCATGAACAGTGTCGATGTGCCAATGTGTCAATCATTGGCAAACATGTTGAATTAAATTGTTTAATTGATTCGAATTTCAAATTTTATGCAGAGTTTAAGTAAAATTTACTAAATTACAGTCAAATTTATATGACTGACCTATCATATGACTGCAGTTTAACTACACTTTAAATTACAGAATTTGAATAACTATTTGAATTTTGCATTCATTGCTGGCAAGTGTTGCCGATGTCTGACAACTATATGTAAATATATTGAAATCGTTTTCATGTTTTGTTCGCCAAAAGTCACGAAAACTATTAAAGACACGAATTATTTCGTGAATTATTCGAATTGAATTAAAATGAAATGTAATTGCAATGAATTTATTGTGTTTTCAGTGAGTTTGCGATGACTTCTCTATTGTTCGCAACGATTGGCACAATAAATATGATTACTTACGAAACTCACAATTTTCTTGCGATATATACGCAGATCATTGCAGCAAATCATCCGCTCTTTGAAACAATCAACAATTGAAGTGATCAACTGATCTGGCATTATAACCAACTGCCAGGATGTCCCTCATACTGCTCAATGGCCATTCAACATCATTGAACATTAACATGCTGATAACCTGCTCATTCTTTTTGGCTGCAATGCCGGTCAAATTGTCAAACGGTTATCATTGTCTGCGATAATCGATCTAGCTGAATCTTTAGCTGAATTGCTGCCCCTTAACAATAGGCCTTAATATATGTCTCGATGGGACACCTCTTAACTCATTCATCAAACAATTCCAAACACTTTTCTGAAGAGACTTTGAATGAATTGTTTGCAGTGCTGTGGATGTGCTGTTCGGTGCCATTCACCGCCACTGCGTCTCACCTGTTGAGTGCCACAAACTTGGCTCACCTGAGCTGAGCTCATATGCGAGATCAGTGGCGATGATAACAAACGAGCGTCTCTGCCATCGATCGGCCACTTCCTTGTCCTCCACTCCCAGTTTCTCTATCGTCGGCTATCCTATCGTAAAATCATGTCTCAAATAAATACAATTATTTCTCAAACGCTTTTATACAAAAGTCGTATATAAAAGCGAAATAAAGATATGATTTTAATTGAAATAATTAACCGAAACAAAACAAACCGGATATATGTTGTGAGAAAAGAAATGCATTGTAAACAATAAAAAAAAAATCTTATTTATTGCTCAAACTTTGCAAAGTATTTCAACAAATATTTATTTAACACAAATTCGAATTCAAATTTCAAAATAGAATTCATTTATCTTACATATGATTCGCTGTGAGAATTGGTTAGCAAAAATTACAATGTTCAAATTTGTCAAAACGATGGTTAGCTGTTAATGGCCGGTAAATAGGCCTCAAACATATCAAGTATGGCAAAAAGCATCACTTTAGCAAATAATCTGGCTAGTAATATTTAAATAATGCTATCTAAATATGACCTAGATGTTTAGATGCTTGTTAGGTTGCATTGCTTGTTAATAGGGGAACAGATTGTGGTTCTGTTTGTGGATCTGTTTGTTCTGAACCAAAGTTCTCAACTGATTCTTGAGTGTGAATCGAGTGTCGTATCCATTGTTTCCGTTGGCATAACCGTTGAGCTCTTTGTCGGACAACTTCTGAAGGCTTTCGTCCGAATGGTTGCCCGAATTGATGCCGTCATCGCAGTCGTCGTCGGATGTGCTCAAGTCGTGCAGAGGTGTCCAACACTGGTTTGACTTGTGGTTGGCGTATGGCTTCAAATTGAATAAGTCTTCGCTAATCAATATCCGTTCGCGCCGTACGTCAGTCAACTGTTCCCTCTTTAGTGGCGGCAATTGCGGACGAATTATAACCTAATCAGTGGCCAAATGAATGAAACATTTGATACAAATGTTTGAGATTTTGGCTCAAATTAAGGAAACAATTTGTTGCGTACAATAATTTCGGTCTCTATTTCGGTCTGTATTGCGATCGCAAAGTCTATTATTATAAGTCATTACATAAGAATTTTAATTCACTTTACGTTGTGTTCAGAACTTTGTTATGAATTAACTCAATGAATGTTTGAGAGGTTCCGAAAGTGAAAACTCGTGTGTAATCGCATTTAAAATAGTTTTAAGTTTTTAGTCTTTTGTTTTTGCAATTTTTCAGTCGAAATGAGTTCAGAAATTATCGCAAATTATATACAAATTGGAGTAAATTTAAGCGTTTGTGGTATCAAATGAGTGGAAAATTATGAGAAAAATTCAGTGCTTTTTAAACTTAAAAATCCACTTATTTTTGGCGTCTAGTCGTCAAAACGATTCACTAATTGCCTAATTGTCACTCAAAGAGGTTTTTGACTGAACGTGTCTTCGTGTGTGTCGTGTGGTGTGTGTCGAGTGAGGCACTCATCGGTTGGCCACTCATCTCAACTGATCGATGCATACCTTAATCTCTTCCTCTTCGTCCTCATCTGAATAGTTGGCACTATCGCTAACATTAGTCCGAATGGACTTACAATTGGCACTCGAAATGTCAAACTCGTACTCGAAGTTCAGTAACGGAGGCGGCGGTGGAGGCGATGATTGCGTGTGTTGTCGGAGTGCGAACGGCTTGGGCTGACCTCTCACCAGATCCTCGTTCGTCAAGTGGTGGACCACTCGAGTGCCCGAAGTGTTGTACGAGTCCTCACTTCGCGGAAGCATTGGATTCATTGCACGCTTTGTATTGGTTTTGTTGCACTTGTTATCTGTCAATCAGAGCAGACATTAGTTTAAACTTTAAACCAATTTATTATTAAATCGATTAGTGATTAACTATTTTTGTTTTGTTTTGTTCAAATAGTTTTGTGATTTGCTCTCAAATGATCGCTAAAATATGTTTGCCGTATCGCTTGTCTGCATCGTTTTACCAAGATTAAATCTGACCTCTTCGCACAGAATCGACAATTAAGCCCTTTAGTCAAGTGTTTAATCATTTTTTCGCTCAAATAATTAATTGATCCGAAAATAATTGAGCCATAATTTAGAGGCAAATTCTTGGGTTAACTTATATAATCCATTCAAATGCAATACACGTTTAGGAAAAAATTGATTACATTTCTGATTGATATCGATTTAGGCGTCGCTCTCAACTCAATACGCATTTCAATCAAACAACAATTTGTCTAAAGATTTATTACTCTTGGCTAACAATACGGCAACCGTTGGGCCCAATTCCCAGTTGACATCAGTTGCTGGTTAGCAATGGCAGGCAATTAAACGAATTTTTCAATTTTTAATAAGTTTTATGGTTTTGTCGTTTCGCAGAATAAACGATTTAAAATTGTAATTAAGATTCATTTGAAAACATTTCAACCGAAATATGATTCATACGAATAATTGTTTGAGCAATGAGTGGTTCTGTCAGTCAGACGACAAGCTATTGAAAAGCGTTTTGTGTATTACACCGATTGAATCGAAACAATTTTCAATACATTTATGGCCTATATTTTGAGATTTCAAAGAAGTGCCGCTTTTTCTGATTATTTGTGAGCATTATTTGAATCGGAAAAAAAACTTATTCTCCGCTTCTTCTGAAGCGGTTTCACAAAGTAATAAACAGTTTCTTAAAAGCCTCACAAATATTATCGAATTTGGAATCGATTTCTTGACATTTATATCATTAGTGTTGAGCTCTGGTCTGCTATTTATAGGCCGACTATAACCCGACTAATGATCAGTCAATTGATAGTCAATCGCCAGACGACTCGCAAATTGATTTAAATACTTGTGGTCTCATCGCGACTCTGACCCCGAACTCCACTTAATTGCATGACTTATTAGACAGTGAGCTCTCATTAGATAAAAATCTAGGTCTAAAGTCAAAGTATTTGCCGATTTTGTTGAATGAAAAATCAAAAGTTTCCATAAAATATAGTCCATAAACGATAGTTATTTTGAATAATGACTCGAATTTAAAATTCTTTAGACAATTAAATGCATAAATCGTTTTCATTTGTAGCCAATTATATCTTCCTTTGGTATAAATATAGACAGAGATATGAGAATTGAGTCTTGAATTTAGTTCAATAATAATAATAATAGCTAAACAACGAACTGAACGCCTCTGAGTCGGGAAAAAACAAATTAAGTTATGATTCCAAAGACAATAACACTTTTCTTTGGCCAGAATTGGGCCATAAATTAATCCCAGAGTGAGCTCACAATAGAAATCTTATTCCCAGAAAATTACTTAATTTGTAAATTTTTGATTTGGTTTTTGATTTGATATGAATAAAGATTATTGTTCTACCATTTTGTTGGATATTCTGCTTATTGAAGTAATAGCTGTTCTTCTGGTCGTTAAGACCCGCTGTCGGCGTATTCCGTCTTAGGATGAAGTTGTCGTCGAACGCCGGCGGCAGTGTTGGACTTTCGGCACTCTTGCGATGGTTTCGCGACTTTTTGAGCTCATCTGACTTTTGAAAATCCATTTCATCGAAGTATTTGTATTTACTCTGATTGTGATTATTATTGGTTTTGTGATTGTCGTCCAAATCGGGAAACAATTCGTGAGAATTGAGTGAATTTAGTTCTCTATAGAAGGGATTTTCGTTGATTTTGATGCCATTCGTGTGATTCGTGTGACTGTCTCTGCCGTTGAGCTCTCGACTCAACTTCTCGATTGATTTGGTCCGACAGTACTTATCTATAGGAACCATAGGATCCGATTTGGTCTTCGACTTGGCGTCGCTTTCGAAGTTGGAAGACGAGGACCGCTTCACTTTGCGGTAGTCTTGGCTGCAGTCGGTCCGCACCGGCGACGGATGGCCTGAATTGGATTGAAGACCATTTGTCTTATTGTCAATAACTAGGCTTCGATTCGATTATATATTAGATTAGATAAATCCTAATTATAAGAACAAATAAATAGTTTTATCGTCGTTTGTAATTAAAAGTAAAACTTTTCACTTAATGTAAAAGTTATGTAAAAGTTATGTACCATTGCCTGCAAGCTCTACAAAGCACAACAATCTTGCAATTTATAAATATTTATAAATTTTAATCAATAGTTCGAAGCAATTGTTTAACATAATTGAAAGAATAAATACAAAAAGAGCTCAGATTATAAATGGAATCGGATTTTAGGGTTGAATGAGTGAAAACTAAGAAAAACTACTTTTAAATCGCATTCGATATTAAATTAGTTGTAATTAAAGCAAAGCTTTTGAGCTAATTATCAGTGAAAAACAAAATAACAGAAATAAAACGAACGAGAATTGCAAAGAATAAATAAATTTTGCCATTCGGTTGGTGTTTATGTTACTTAACATATCGTAGAAAAACTTCTTTAGTTACTAAAGGCGTCGCAAATCGTTGGGAAAATTGGATTTACAAACGCAAACATTAAATATATTATTGCTTTGGAGACGAAAAATAAGACGAAATGATAACTATTTAAAGTCAAAATACACAGCAATTGTATTCTTCCTGAAATGGGTTAAACTTTAGTTCGGGTTCTCATCGAATCCGATAAAAATTATTTGATTAGAAAATTTGTAAGAAAATTAATATCGACTGAAAAGATGCAATATTTTGTGCATACCTTCAATATTGGAGTTCTTTGAGTCGAAAATCAAATTCCGTGACTGATATTGCGATGGCATAACGTGATTAGCGGCGGTACCGTTAGTTTGATTGCCGCCACCACTACCCGGATCCTTGTGGCCCGAGTGTTGCGCCAGTTTGAGTCGCGGGATAATCATAAACCTGGAGGACTCATCGCTCGGCACTTTGTTGTATGACTTCTCACTCAACTTTCTGGTCAGACCATTGAGACCAGTCTTCACGCCATTCTTGACGTCTTTATTATTTGCGGAACAGTTGGCACTTCCACTGCTATTACCGCTTCCACTGCCACTCGGACTGACACTGCCATTCATGCCATTCAACTGGTGTTTCGCACTCTTCGCGCACTTCTTGTGGCTGTCCGTCAAATTGCTGTTATTGTGATTGTCGTGATTGGTATGCGAGTGGTTCGTCAGGTCCTGGACAGAGCCGGCGGACTGGAGGGGAGGCGGCGGTGCCCTGTACTTAGCCCTTTGGATCTTGGCGGCCACGCCGTTGCTGGCAGTGCTCTTTCTGATGGCATTGAATTCCTTTCTTTTGTTCGTTTCGTCATAATTACTACTTTCCGAGTGATTGCTGGTATGAGTGCTGTCATTATCGACCGCCAAATCGGTCTCACTTTTACAGCGCCGCGAATTGAGGATCGCTTTGAGTTCGTCGGCGATCGGATTGACGGCTGCTGTGGTCGGCGGCTGTTCGGGTCAGACAAGAAGGCAATCAATTAGTTTTGCTCATAATTATAATTGGTTTGCACTCCTCCTTAACATCGCTAAACATTTTTCACTCGCAAATCATTTCGAGATAAAAGCGATTCGAGTGATAAATGTTGGCAACAGTGCGGCCAATGAATGGGAATGAATGGTTCGGATGGCAGTGTTGGTCATGATCTCCAAGAATATGAAATATAACAACCATTTGGACACATATTTCGTTTAGTCGTTTCCCGCACTCATCAATAATTAATGTTTCGCTTAATCGCTTTAAAATCTAATTAATTCTGTTTGGCCGCGCATTTTTGTTTCCGCATTCAGTCATATAATTAAAGCCAAGTTTAATGCAAACAATTTTCTAATGCCTTCTCTTCTTTTAATATTCTTATATAGAAGTTATGAAACTATTAAATAATACCTCGTTATAAGTGCTTTATTTCCGAGTCCGTGGCCAACAAAAGAGCTATTATTTGAACAGATATTCTAAAAAGTCTTTCATTAGTATCTCTGGTAATGCCATTCATCGGACAATTTGATCGCTCGACTAATAATATGTTAGCTTTGGTAGCATTGAAGCTCTAATTGACTTTTAATTCGCTTCGCATTTTTAATTTATAATTTAATACAATTCAGTGAATTCAATGACGAGTCGTATAATAGAAAAGAAGATTTCGAATCAAAGAATACGAAGAAAACATTTAGCGATGAAATGCATGCCATGTCTTAAACACGAAAACCACTTTAGATTAGGAACAAAATCATTAGAAGTATTACTGAATAGTGAAAACTCGCGATCAGAATGTGTTTCGTCCGATAGCCGTAGCGTTAAACTCGTTCTCTTGTGATTCTAATCTAATTTATCAAGTTATCTTTATCTTTTTGCTTCAATCTTGTTCGTTTTTGCTGCAGACTGCCTTGCTCTAATTGCATATTAACCTCATCGCATTGGAATCAGGCATCAACTGGCACAAGTTGTGTCGTACAACATTCAATTTGAATCAAGGCCTTTGGGAGCACTCCTTTTGGGGCTCGCGTTTCGAAATTGATTCAAATAATGGTGTAATTGAACTCAATTTGTGATTCGAGTTCGAAATCGAGTCAATTGATTGGCAAAAGACAGTCAAATCATTGTCTCAATTAAGTCGACAAATATTATGCCATTAAATAGCGATTTGTCGGCAAATGCTTTGCGAATTTAAACTTGAATTAAATGTTTAAATATTTATTGTTTTAGTATTTATTTAAGTATCTATTCTTGTTTTAGACCTCGACTATAGACCATAGCAAATAGCAAATAAAGCGTTTGTTTTATATATTTTAAACAACATTTTTATGTCAACCTATTTATACACAAATCCCTGGGTTTCAGAGCCGAAACATACGATTCTCTTATCATTCCATTGCTTAAAATCAAAAAAGATTTCCATAAAATAAATAAAAACAAAGGATTTTGTTCTCCAAATGGTTCTTAAAATTTTGACACATTTTCAATCAGATTTTACGGAGAATTCCGGCGAAACAATAAACCATTATTCAGCAAGGTATTAAACTTGGAGATGATCTAATTCGCATCTAAAGGCCACTATTAATAGCTCGGCTTTTGTTTCGGGCCAAACATATCGCGACCCAATCATCGCAGCGCTGGTGTTGGCCTTCATTCGGCCGCTCAGACCGACGACAAGTCGTGACATTGTTCGACGACTTTTATTATTTATGCAAATCCACGGAAAAGAACTGAATTTTTAGCGTCAATTGCATATCCAATGCCATTATTCTTGTTGTCAGAGACCTGTCGACGACTCGACGAGTGCCACAAAAGGCCCGCAACAGACACGACATACTCGTCAGCCGTCAGACAATTAGTTTTCCATTTTGTCCAACAAATTGAACCCTTTTTTATTATTTTTGTGCGTCAAGTCTTGGAATGTTTTCTCACAGTCTTCGAGTTTGCGAATTGAAAACACAATCGATTGAAAAAAGACAATTAAATGCATTTTAATGGAAACTATTGAACGATAACGTCTATCGCAAGAGTCGATCGGCTTTTCTCTGACCGTCTGATCCGCGAAAAGCAATTTACGAGAAATGAAATCAAATGAGAGAAATAAGGAAATGATATAAATTTTGAGACTCAATCACAATCGCAGACCAAATAGTCGTTTCTCTTCCCATACTCTCGCCTTTCATAACGTATTTTTGCGTTTTTGGTCACTTTTTTTCGTCTACTAATGGCCTTCACTGCACAACGAAATTTAATATCGAGTTCATTCTCATTTAGAGTTAATGACTGAACGAAAAAAACATTTTTGTGGCGAAAACGTTGGAAAAAATCAACAAGTTACAATTACAGGCTATTTAATGGTCTGATTTTCACGAACAGTGTTGCAAATAGTTGTGACGAAGAGTTGTGACAGTAATGTGAGAAAAATTGTTTGCAATAATTAATATATTTCGCGAATGAGTGCAAAAAGAATATTATATTCAATATTAAACTATTAAATAAATGAATGAATGAATTCATATGAAAAACATTGAAAACCATTGAGTGATATGATAACCGAAAAGCGCTTTTGACCCAAAACACAATTCAAAGCCAATCCGTTGTCATTCAATTCTAATTGTTATTCACTCAAAAAACTAATGAAACACTAATTGGGAGACTGAGTGAAGCTATTAATCGCGACTTACTTTAGTGAACTCGAGGCCCCGAATCGTTCCCTTGGCTGCCAGGATCTGTCCGTTCTCTGTAGGTCTGAGCACCTGATGAAATGAGTGCGATCTGGGAAGTGGCGGTAATTGCATCCGTGGAGGTCTCATATATTTATTATTAATCTTATTATTATTGTCATTACTATTATTATTATTATTAGATCTGAGTATCGCTGCCTTAAAATTGCATCTATTGTTGTCGTCAGTGATTCCCAGCACTGAATGCGGTCTTTTAGACTCCTTGTGATTATCCCTCGCGTTCGTGACAAAAGTCTTGTGGAATCCACTCGAATGGTTGCCCATTTTGGCCCACTATTCACAACACTATTTCAACTGTTCCAAGATATTTAATTATTCCACTTGATTATCAGTCTTCCAAATATAAACAAGGTGAAACATGTTAAAAGTAAGTGATCACCAGAGACGGCACAAGCATCCGAATAACTGTACGCACAGATAAGTCACATCATTGTTGATCACTCAACATTCCAGAGCCAGAATGACCAAGAATAATCTAAATGCATACTGTAAATACGGAAATTACTGTCAATATTGTATTATATATTTATCGGCGAGCTCAAAGCAAAATTACCATGATGACACATAATGATAACGAATCATAGGCTGCGTTGAGAGCCATACTTAGTCACAATCGACGGCTTGTGATCACTGATTGCCAGCTGAGAGCGAGTGAGTGTGGGTCTGGTCGTCCTCAAGCACTTCACTCCACTTCACTCATGCAGAATGTGTGGCATTGCAGTGATTTTGCTTTGAGCCGCCAATTGATATGCATTTACGCCATTCACTGTACATACGGTGACCCGAGAGCTCCACTCAAGTGGCGTTGCGTAGGTTGAATGGCCTGCACTGGCGAGGACAGACTGACTGGCACTGGCACTGGCATTCGACTGGTGCTGCAACAACCGCCACAACTACCCCGAGCAGATCAAATGCTCGAACGAAAGACCAGTTGTTAGACTGCACTTCAACGCAATGCCAAAACAGGTTTGAATTAATGCACCGATGCTTCGGACGGCCTCTAATACCAGGTCTCGGATCGCAACCAGTCATCGCAGTCATCGCATCCATGGCTTCGGCACTCGTTATCGACACTATTCGGACACTGGAGTCGTGAGCGTGAATATAATGAGTGTGAGTGCGATGTGTGTGCTATGAAACCAAAGTAACTGAATTGCGAGTCAATTAGAATCCGGACTACTCTTGTTTGTTACCAATTTGGCATTAATTCACAGACACGATCCAGCGTTGGACACAATCTGACACAACCTG
>JAQGBE010000365.1:0-20062 GCA_034698225.1 Scheloribates latipes | reverse complement strand
ATGGGGATAATTTATCATGCACATGTAATACATGCCAACTAGATATTAGCCGCGAGAATCAATCGATTATTATTACCGGTGCTATTTTGAATCTACTTATTCTTACTCCTAATTACCGCCACATTCTTCCAAACGATAGTCTGTTCGTGAATAAAACCAATAGAATCTAGTTTATTAGTACTTGATAATGATTTTCAATATTAATCACAGAAGAGACGATTGTTTAACACGCATTAGGCACATATAAACTAGGCAAATGTCACTGGTGCAATTTCTAAGGAAGTCAATGTTTGTGCTGATGACGTCTTCTAGCGATTAATAATTCGTTAATTTCTTCCATACAATTAACTTATTGTCAAAGTATTCCATATTTATGTCATAGGTATAAAACTTAGGTATAAAACTGACATAATTATACCTAGAATTATACATACAAGTAAATAATGATTAAATGTGTGGATTCAAATATTTCCAAAAGTATTTGAATAATAGGTTGGATTCGATAAGAATCTATTGTTTAGACACTGTTTTGATCCTTTGAATAATTAATATTTCATTTAAAAAAAACTTTAATTCTATTGTTGACACAATTTATATATAAAATTGAATAAACAGTATTCGAATGTCCGATTCTAAACTTGTAAGTATGTTTAAAAATAAAATGAAAACTATGTGACTGACCTTATCTGGCTATAAATTGACTTTTCCAGACTCTTCTACTTCAAAAAGTGGCATTTTTTAGCCAAACACATATTTTTTCTAATTGACTAATGATATAATGTGTATCATCAATTAATCTAGGTGTATTTATCAGGATGATAGATCAACACAATATGAAAATATATTACCAAAGAATTATTTTACTTTTTATACTTACAAGAATTGTTTACTTACTACCTATCCGTATACATCTAGAATAATGGACAATCTTGTTGAGACAGTAGACAAGATGAGAGAGAAGAAGTCGGTGAAGGATGTTAATAATCTAGTATCTTTGCAGGCGTTCCGAGTGACCTGGAAAGATTTGAAGTACCGAGTGCTGCAAGGTTATTTCGACCGCAAAGAGAAGACGATTCTCAATGGCGTCAGCGGCTTCTTCGACAGTGGCCGGGTGTTGGCCATCATGGGTCCGAGTGGGGGCGGCAAGTCATCGCTCTTGGGCTGCCTGTCCAAGCAGAAGACAATCGGAGTGACTGGATCAATCACCATATCCACGGATATCCAGGTATCATTTGATTTGGCGCCAATTTATACTAGATTATAGTTTGGAACTTTAGGTGAAGTTCGCATTCATAGCTCAGGAGAATTATATATTGGACAGACTGTCAGTTCGCGAATCGCTTGTGTTTGCGTCGCGTCTGAAGAACGATCCGGATGTCGATCACAAGGCTATAGTCGATGAAGTTATTGAGAAACTATTTCTTAAGAAGTGCGCCGACAACTGGCCCTCGAGGTGTTCGGGTGGTCAACTCAAACGAGTGCTGATTGCGTGCGAACTGGTGTCCAAACCCAATATCCTGATCCTGGATGAGCCGACCAGTGGATTGGATTCAGTGACCACTTGGCAATTGGTCAACCTCTTGCTAGAGCTGACGCGATCGGCCGAACCGATGGCCGTAGTGCTGACTATTCACCAGCCGAGCGCCAAACTCTTCAACTTGTTGGACCAAATCTATTTGATGAGTTGCGAGGGCCAATGCATTTACCATGGTCCACCTGGCACTATAGTCGACAAATTCAACGATTATGGCCTCAAATGTCCGACATTCACCAATCCGGCCGACTTTGCTCTTGAGGTAGCGGCCAAAGAGCACGGCGGCGCTCGTCTCCTGACACTGGCCACTGTGGCCAAGATCGAGGCCATGGAGCTGCCGGCAAACAAGTACCAGATCAAAGTGGTTCGACACTTCAGAACACTGGATAACATTGTTGTTCTAACTGACAGGTAGTTTGTTCTTGTAACCAAGCTCTATCTTGACACTGACCATGAGCATGTAGGTCACTGAAGTGCATGCTGAGGGACAAGTACATGTTACCGGCCAGGATCATCGGCTATTTGGTCTGCTCGCTGCTGATCAGCATTTTCTTCGGTTACGACAGCGGTCTTCTGTCGGGCTGTCCTCACGAGTTCACTATCGGCGACGGCAAAGACCTGTTCAACAAATACAAACTGTTCGCACAGGATATCGTGGAAAACGCGTGCGGACTGGCCTTTATTTGCATGTTCTGCTGGTTCGGCGGACTCTTCCCCGTACTCTTGATTTTCCCGACCGAACTCAACGTCTTTCTCAAAGAGTATGGCAACGGATACTACTCTGCATTATCTTACTTCATGTCCAAAGTGTTGAGTGATCTGCCCTTCAGTCTAGTGTTGCCGAACATAGCGTCAATACCCTTGTATCTGCTGACCGGCCAATACGCCGGCCAATTGTGGCGAGTCTTCAACTTCGCATTCATATACCTCATGATTCACATGAACTCGAGTGCACTCGGCTTTATGTTGGGGGCCCTCCTCTCCGACTACCCGACGGCCATCGCCTTCATCGGTCTTCTGTCGATCGTTCCCTTGTTTCTGCTATCAGGTTAATTCGTCACATCTTCTCTGTGACTATTGAGGTATCAATTAATCCAATTGTTAACTCCAATCAATAGGAATAATGTTGAGAGTGATTGTAATGCCGATCGCATTCCGAGTGCTCACGGAATTTGATTTCTTGCGGTTCGGTTTGGTGGCCGTCTTCGTCAACTCGTACGGCTTCGACAGGTGCTCGCAGATGGCCATCACTGGTCACAACCACACAGACATCGAGAGCCTGATATCTGATGACAAGATGCTGGAAGTGATGTCCAGCGACAAGATCGACTCGACACTGGTGATGAGCACGGTCAGCTCACTGGTCAACAGTGTGGCGCTCAAGCGGCCACTGATCATGGACCATTTCGACATTGTCGACCAAGACTACTACAAGTCTGTTCTGATGCTCTTCATGCATGTGCTCATCTACAGAGCCATCACATACAGGATCATTCTGATGAAGATCAATGCGAAATCTTGAAATTAATTAACCAGGTAATTATTAATTCACTTAAAAGTGGTATAATTTACAAATACAAAGGCAATAATTGGTTAAATGTATGTAAAGTTTGTAATTTTACATACATTGCGGAGATTTGTAATTTTAGAAGCAAATTAAAACACAAATTGATTAGAAAAGAGGTATTTCTTTAATATTTATATTAATATTAATAATTAACGCATATTTTTAATGAAACAATTAATAATAATATTGAATAACAAAATAATTGATATAAATCTTAGAATATAATTAACAAAAGAATTAAACTATATTTGAATAATCAATGAATAATAATAACATGTGTTATGTCAACAAATTTTTTAGTCTAATATTTGTATTGATTTAAATATCAGTAAAAATATACTAAAAAATATATTTAGCTTTAAATACAAAATAACTTTTCATTTGTTTATTTTATTTAAATTATATGATATTTTATGTTTAATTAGAATTTATTTATAATAGACTTTTTATAATCGCTTTAAATGGCTTAACAATTAATAATTAATTTAGTGTTTTAGAGACAATAGAAATGATAATTTGATTAGAGATCAAAGCCGTTGTAGTTCTGAACACATATTGTAGTTTCATAACACATATTGACTATAGTTTGCGTCCGACAGACACCCGACGGACACCGGACCGACCCGTCGGTCACAATCACTGAGCAATTGGTCGACAATTTGTAAAACAAATACGAAATGCGATACAAATATTGAATAATTAACTATTATATTAATTATAATTATTAATCAAATGTTAATATATTATTGCAAAACTAGTAGTGCATAAAAACGGCTTAATTATGACCGATAGAGACAATACAAAGATATGTCCTCTGAGAGACAGACAGTGTCTGTAAGGCTGTGGTCACCGATCAGTGGTCACTCATCCCGTCGGCCATCACTCGTCCCAAACGCTGTGCTCCTCATAGAACCTGATCACCAGATCCGGACACTTCTGTTTGGCCAACTCGGACAACACAATCGTCTGCTCGCCATTGGTCCATCTGACCAGAAAGACCAGGTTCTTGTTCAGGCTGTTGACGCCCACGACCTGCTCGGGCGTCCAACCCCTCTCCCAGCCGGTCAGCCGCGACCTAATGATCTGCAGATATTTTTCTTCTTCCTCTTCGTTCATCGTCTTCTTCTTTGGCGGTTTGGCCGAACTCTTGGCCTTTCGCTTCTCGCACTTCTTCGCCTTTTTCTGTAGACAATCACAAGAGATAATCGGCATAAGAGTTAAGCAGACAAGAAGTCGATGTCGAGACAAGAGGTGGTCGGTGTGAGTGGTCTGTCCGCCGCCACCACAACCATCACCGCCAAGAACTACCGCCAGTTATTGTCATGCAAGTAGAAGAGCATGCATATGCAAGACTGGCCACCGCGCTGTCCGCGGCTAACTGACCAGAAAGTTGCGGCCAAAGACCCGAAATCCAAATGAATTTTCTAACCGTTTCTGACAAAAACAATTGTGAAGCGACTCATGGGAAGCGACCTCTGGTCCCACCGCTCGGCACTAATCCCCTAATCCACCGCTAATCCACTACAGCATAGGAGTGATTACCATGCTCATCTCAACAAGCATCTGGCTAATTCGAATTTGATCTAGCTAATTCAGTCAGGCTAAAGAGTGTCATTTGAATTGCGCTACTTTAGTGTTTGATGTGTATGAGTACTGCCATCACCATAGAGATAGTAACTAGCAATTGATAACCAAGTTATATGTAGGTTATATAGGAGATAGTATCTAGGTGAAATGGGCAGTGAGCCGAGACAATCAATACCTTTTTATGGCATATCAACAAATGATTTCTTATTTCCAGAGTTTCCTTTAAAATGGAGACAAAAAACGGGACGAAAATAAATGTTAAAATTGAACGAAAATTTTTTGATAAATTTCTTGATTTAGTTTGATATCAAGTGAAAGCCAATAGAGATCATACCATCACTGATATTGATGATAGTCAACGAAAATCACTTAAAAACATAACAATTCGGCAAAAATTTCGGTAAAACTCAATACAAGACAACAATCAGTGGGTCTGAGCGTTGATTTAGGCCAGACTTGACTTGTATAACAAGTCAGCGAAAACCTGTGTCCCAGTCTGTGCTCACTAGTGATGGCGAAAGCCTCCCAACTGAAGCCAATCACTAGTCTATTGCAAGCTATTCCTCTGCATTCAAACACAATTCCCATTAATAATGAAAATATTAAATTAAAAATCAAAAATAAAATAAAAATAACGCATTAAATAATCGTTAAGTCCATTATCGCTAACATTATTCAGTCTATCAGTAGTTAATGGAATGGTATGCCTGATCAAACAGGTGACAGTCGAACACCAGGCTCGATTCGCAACTAGCTCATTTGAAATTGAGGCAACCAACTGGGTGCAATCATTTAGACGGATCCAATTGTTACCCTGTTTATAGGTTCGACTGTATTATCAGCAAAACTCCTAATTGAATGCGATATCGATTTTGCATATTCTATGGCTTTATGTTTGCATGCATATAATCATTAGTTGTGTGCACTCAAGGCTAATGTCAGTCATGTCCGGACAGGTATGTCAAGAGGTGTGTCGATCGGCTCACCTGATGATGAGTGAGTGAAGACGTGCGGTCGGGGGACGGCTGCGGTTCACAGGTGTGAGTGATAGGCACTTCTCGAGTGATTAGATTATCTTTGGCCGGCTTTTTGAACGGACTCTCATTCAGGTATATTATGTTATGCTTGAGTGTCGGCGATGTACGAGTGGTCACCAGTGGTATCACTTCGTCCTCGGAATCCATGTCTATGTCCGGCCGATGATTGTCGTCCGGGTTATCGCTTTGCACTGGTGTTGGCCTCACCGACAACTCTTTGTTGTGTTCGACTGATGGCTTTGTCAGGGAAGGCGAGCCCACATCTGAGCTCGAATTGGACGCCGGGTTCAGCACATAGTTCTCCACCGAAGACGACACGAACGGGTGTTGAATCGTCTCCGACCAGACGCTCTTCTGCCTGGTCTCGCCTTCTTCGCTGATCGTCTCTTGTGGCTCAATCGTCTTCTCAATGTGTTTCACTTGTTCATGCTCACTTTTGCGATGGGTTAGCTCATCGTTCGTCTCTTCGAGATCAATCACCTGTTGTGTCTGTTCAACTCTTTCCTGACTGATATCGACTTCTTGGACACGTTTCGCCTCAATATGTGTTAATCGATCGGCGACGGTATCCGTAATATTGTTGTTGTGGTCATTTTCATTCTGATCTTTATCTAGGATATCACTGTCGTCTCCACTCCGGTCGTCCAAATTTATGGACATCTCGTTCTGTTTATCAGTCACTTGTTTGGCCAAATCGGCAATCGATTCATCGATTTCATTCACTTTACTGTTTGACCAGTCGTCGACATCTTGAGCACAATTATCGTTGGACTGAGCCAACTTGTCGGCTTTATCATCTTGCTCATTTTGCTCCTCGTGCGGTATGTCATGTTCGCTTGAGTTAGTATCTTCATTAGGTTGGACAATCTCGCAAACTGTGGACAATTTGGCAGCAATTGGTTGTTCTTCTGTATCAATAACTCCATCTGTTTTCGTGTTATCGTTAGTCATATAATCATCTCTTTGCTCGCTGTAGTCCATCAGCTCATCATCGGAGGTCACATCCGGAATGATTGTCTCTTCTTGCTCTTCTTGCACTTGTTCTAGGTTCACCTCTTTCTCTAGCACCTCATTAGCATCTGTTGGAGCAGTTTCTCCACTCTCAACATTATCGTTGATAGGTTGAGCAAGGTCACTGGTATCGTTATCTTTTGCATCTTGCTTGTCATTGACGATAGGATTGGGAGTTTCTGTAGGCGTTGGCGGCACTGCTTCCACTTCGGGTTCAACAATATCTTGTGTTTTTGTATGCGATTCTTTGGCCGATTCATCCGAAGAATTGTCATCAGATGCTTCAATCAATGATCTTATCGAGTCAATCGAGTCTAGCTGTATTTCGTTATGGTTAGAATCGTTGCTAGGCTCACAGATAGGAGCGGCAGGTTCTTCAGCAACGGTGGTCGGCAATAGAATTGTGTGAACTGGTGTCGGCTCGCCATCAGTGCCATCAGTGCTCAGGTCAAGTGGCGACGGAATGGCTGTCAACTCGTCATCTATTTTGTCACAGATTTCAGTTTCAGAGTTGTTTTTCATAACTGTTTCGCAATCTTCGACTACTGTTTGTTGACATTCTTCGGTAGTGTTCAGACGGTCATTCACTTGGTCTTCATTTTTATTCTGCTCGACAGTTGAGGTACTGTTGGTCTGTTCAGTGGCGCCGCCGCCGCCGAACTCTAATGTAGGCATCGATACATAGTTTGTTTGTACTTCCATTTCTTCGGGACTGGTCTCGGGATTAGGCTCTAATCTTTGGTCATTACGGTTATCATTGTTAGCTGTGATATGCATATCTTGGCCTTCAGTTTGGCCTTGAGCTTGGGCTTCAGTTTGTACACTAGCATCGCCATCACCACCACCGTCGCCGCCGGTCTCGGTGTTCGGGTCGATAACAATTGTGAACACTTCCGACGAGTCGTCTGTAACTTCGGCCAACATTTTCTCGTCGATCTGAATGTGAATCAAATCGTCGCTTTCACTCGGATTACTCGACTTATTCTCTGGCAGATCATCGCTCGCCTGGGACTGAAATAGAGGGTCATCTATGGCCAAGAGCTTCTCATGACACACCTGTTGTGAGTTGGTGTCGGCCACTTCATACCCCTGGTCCTTCAAGTATTGGAGCAGTTCATCACCGGTCAAATTATCGGGAATTTGAAGAACAACTTGAGCGCCGTCCTCACTGCCAGTCTGGTCACCGGTCTCGGCATTCATGGGCTCGTCGTCGTCGACCACTTCGACATACTCGACGATCTCTTCCATCGCCTGTCCCAAGATGTCTGGCTGTCCACCTTTGGCTGTTGATACCGGCGGCGACATTGTGTGGTGAGCTTCGGATGTGTATGGAAAATAGTTTCGATGAGCTATTCCTCAAGAGATCAATAGTCAGTGACCGGGTTAATGGTGTGAAGCATACCTTCAGTCTGATTGCGGAAAAATGTTTCGGATGTGAATGGATTTGGTCTGATGTTCGGGCTATGACTAGAACGGTGTCCCTCTAAACTCTGGGCGGACAGTGCGCTCCGCAAGATCTCCTCCTTGTGGGCCTCCGTGCGGTCCAACGCACGAGCATTGATGGCCGACATGGCATTCATGGCCGCATTCATCGGACTCAACACCGACCGATCGGGCACTCGACCCATCGGGTAAGGCATGCCGTTTGTGTAGCGACCTTCAAGAATGCCCTCCACTGTCCGCTCTTTGCTTCTAACGTCGGTCAGATTGGGCGCCATTGGTATCTGCAACAAGTGGTCAGATCATTGGTCACACTGGTCAGTCACGGAAGTGCTTACCTGTGGATAGAAGTCAGTCCAGGAATAGTTAGGTCTGTCCTTGTGTTGCGAGAGGGCGGCCATAGTTTGCACTTTGTCCCGGACCTGCTGTAACGGCTGCGGTTCCAGAATGACTCTTCTCTGATGATCACCGGAGTGTGGCATCAAACCCATCATCTGGTGTGAAGTCAGAGGCATAGGCATAGGTATTTGTCCTCTTTGGTGATGAGGCAAATACGATGGATTACAGAAGGCAGTCGACGCCGATCGCTCGCCCGGTCTCTGCAGGCCCGCACTGGTCATGTAGGAACTGGCCAGTGGCCGGGACGAGTGCTGCATTTGGCCCATGTAGTCTGGAGGTGGTGGCGGCGGCACTTTCATCATGGGATGGCTGTACATGTGCTGTGGCTGTGAGGTGTGCGGATTGTACGGATACCGCCGAGGCGCGGACGGCGGCCGCCCGCGTCTTCGCTCGGGCGGTCGCAGCTCATAGGTTGGTCTCATCTGGTTGTGCATCATTGGCATCGGTGGCACGGGTGGCATCGCCAGGCCTGGCGCGCGAAGATATGGTCGCGTGTAAGGCAATTGTTGTTGAGTTGATGCCGATTGTTGTTGTTGTCGGAGGTGCTGCTGAAGTTGATGTTGATGTTGATGTTGCTGGTATATCGGCGGTGTCGGAGGGTTGGTCTGATTGAGCAATGGCCAGTTTGAGGCGTCAGTCTCCGACGGGTCGCCAATCGACGGGCCCGGCATCGGACGGACGGCTGCGGTGATCGGTGCGGTCGGCGATGGCGTGTGTGGTGTGGGTCTGAGCGATGGGTTCACTGTAATCACTGACTTCGGCGATGGCGTCGACGAGTTGTGCACAACTGACTGTCGGCCGATCGGCTCTTCCTTATCTGCAAACAGAACAACAACAACAACAATGTAAACAATGCACGCGATGTATCAATTAGGAGTGAGCTTGGCCAATCGTTTGACCGCGAGCAACAGGTGGCCCCGGGCCAGCACACACTACGCTGGTTTGGTGGTGGTCATGGTGATGCCACTGTGCTCAAGGTAAACGATGCCAATTAGCATGGTATGCCTACCTGTGGCTAGCATTGACATGGTAGAGGCCGTCAGCGATAGGTGTTGGGAATGAACTTGCAAGGTATTGGCGATGGTATTGGTGTTGGTATTGGTATTGGTGTTGGTATTGGTATTGGTATTGCTGTTCGTCTATTTGATACTCGACTGCCATCAGTGCCATCACAACACTGCACAGCACTTAAACACTAAACCACACTATTCTATACGACACTTAACTATAGCATAGACTCTACTGTATAGAGTATAGTATAGCACAACTTAATAGTTGTGTCGAGGTAATCACATGTGTATTGTCACCATGGCGACCCAGGTGTCGAGTGTGTCGATCGTATTGATTGACCTAGCTAGACTTGGTGCCCATGTATATTAGTAGCCCACTCTCATCAAGTACAAGCTATAGCTAGGAAAAACAATGCCAAGAGCCAATCTGGGCCGCTCACTCGCTCAGCGTGGCGTCTCCACTCACCTTGATAATGCAAAGATCTACACCTATAGTGCCTCTTAGATGACAGGCCTTGAACACCTTGCAAGTAGTTTATTATTATTAGTTCGTATAAAAATTGATTAGTTATCGATCGCAATCATAATTATTATCCATTATGAAGGGCTCGTCTTCTATGCGATTGTCAACACAAAACTGACCTTTCAATTAACCACTTTATGCTATGCTCATCCTATTTGTTGTTGTTGTTTGTTAGCCGTCGTTCCCAACAATTCACAAGATTAACATTTAATAAATGAAAGCAAACAATAATTGCAGCAAGTTGTTTTTTTTATTGGACATTACTTCCTAGATGACATGCATGACATGGACAATTTTGGTCTGGGTATATAGTAGAGGATCTAGATTAAGATTTTACATTTAAGAAGATGACTGTTTGGAAGCCCAGTAGACAACGGGCCTGATAATGATACAAACTAGCTGGGACATTAGTATTTAAATAAATTAATTGTAAATAATTAATGAGATTTAAATAAATTATTAGAAACTATAGATGATTTGCATTGAGTCAAAGTAGAGGACAGACAGAGAAAAAATGTTTTGATTAATCAATCGATCAGTTTATTGAAGAATTGGCTCAGTTTCGTGATGTGGTGTTCGCAGTCAATGCCCATCTGTTTGGCCATCTCTTCCACGGTAACCGTCCCTTTGGGAACGTGTCGGTAGTCGATAGGCGAAGTGCCGCCCATATAGTCGGGCAGATTGTCTGTGTCTATCAGTTTACTGATCTCCTTCTTCGTCATAAATCTGACCAACTTTTTGGCCTCCGAGTCGAGCCAAGAGCGGACCAGTTTCCAGATCTGGTTGAATATCCAGGGTAGTTCGTAGACGCACACATAGACAACCGTTCCTATATCATGGTAATTCAATTAAATCAAATGAGCTTGTTCATTTAAATGGAATTCGAATTGATTTACCAGCAAAATAATTGGACAAGGTAGAGATGATGAACCTGGCAAAGTCTAGGTCAACATTGGCCAACGATGCTTTGTGACAGTCGAAGATAATGGCAAATCCGCGGTTACTGTGGCGGCTGACGATCTTCTCGATCACCCAAATGAAGTACTTTCTGGCCAAGTCGTCGAAGTGTGGCCTTAGAACGGCGTCACTTCTATTCTTCTTCAGTCTAATTATCACAACATTGTTGCCGTCTCTGTCCGGCAAATATGTGAAACAAGTGGCCATTCGGTAGAACTCGACTGGAAAGTCAGTATCGCTCCTAATCGACAACAACAATGACAATAGTTAGCAAACTTTTATCGGACTTTATTTGGCTTGAATTGGAATGTCTAAATCAGACCATGCTCATATTTGCAATTTATCCAAGCTGTTTCTAATCTTATGATTATTGCCGCTAGACTTGATATTTAATTGGTCAATAACAAAACAATAAAGCCTGTAGGAGCTGACAATAAACTGTTATGAACTAGATTGGACTGTTATTGTGATCAGGGATGCGGAAGAATATTTCACTGCCCACTGATAGCCCGAGGCTATTGTCTGCACTCTATTGCATCTACTTCTTGGTCGATCATCGCAATGGTGATTAATGGCGATCATTGATCACCAGAACTTCATTTTTCCAACTAGGTCAACTAAGACAAAAGTTGCATGCTACAAAAAATGTGTGGTCATTTCACTTCAGTTTGGACATACCATTCATTAATATTGAGCCGATGTCTCCACTTCATGGCCTCACTCACACAATTGGCCGCCGACTGAACGTCCGTCGGCCGCCAGGCCAGGAAGCGACGTACGAACCAATCGCATTCCCGCAGCTGTTCCACGTCTCGGTGGTCGTAGTGATGGCTCTGGACAGCGATCAGCTGGAGAAGTGATTCGCGGACCGATTGGACGAATTGTTGGTCGAAATAGTGGTTGACCACCACTTGCGAGGGCATGCTTATCCTTGGTCGGACTGGCCGTATGGCTCAGCTCATGGCCACTGTGTGCTGTGTGAACTGGTGCTGAGCACTGCTGACCTAATCATTAACCACTAAAGAGCGTCACTATTGCACACTTGCAAGTCATAACGGCTTTCCAAGAGTTGCACCACTATTTGCTTCTAGTGCATTCTGACTGGTGCAATAAGGTCACCAGGTTACTACGCGGTGCTCGTGATTAGCTCACCCAACCGGTTCCATTGTGGGTCACTCTTGGCCGGCCTGACCAGTGATTATCAACAATCTGTCTGATCGCTGATCCAAAGCTTAGGTGTGGTTAACGGTTCTCTCTAACTGTTCCAGTCATTGACTGTTGGCCACTGATTGGCCGAAAGTGCAACGTTTATCTAGCATATTATCTAGGTGACACGGGTATTATCAACTTGCCATGACCAATTGATAATTGTGTTGATTGATACTGATTTCAAACTTTTAGTCCTAGATCCTGAATAAGATCCGGGTCATCACTCTCGAATAAAGTCAAGTAGCAATGTGACATTCATCTAGGCATTTTAAACATTTCAGCTTTTCCTATTTGATTTTACAAGTTTTACTAATTATCGCTCAAATAATCTTGTATTTTTGAACTGAATTAGGTTAGCATATCAGTTCCTTTGTTATTCACCTTGTTAAATTTATCTTATGACTAATAGATGATTATAACATGGGATATAAACTTGTTTCGAATTTTTTAAAGCAAAAACTTTATTAACAAATTGCTATCGGATTGGACGTAATTTTCTGTTGACTATTGACGGCAGCCGTCAGTCGAGCCAATTGTCTCATCGACCGGAGGGCTCTCAATATTTTCACTAATGGCACGTAATTGACGCCAACTTTCCCATTGCAGTGATAAACAAACGAATAGTCAGTGGACATAAGCTACGTAAAGGGGAGTCGTGGTACACAAGTTTGTCAGTTAGAGAGCAAACAATTTAAGTACGAACTACGAGGCCTCACAACACTTGCCAATAGAGAACATGTTAACGGCTGAGATGAGAACAGTTGTCATAACAACTGACAATAAAATGCTAACCATTAGTATCATTCAATTTTGGTACTACTAATAGAGTACGAGTCTAACTGATCACATGTCGGTGTGTTTGGCACAGATGTCTATTTAACTCGAGTGTCAAGTGTTGTGGTATTGTATTGTGAAATGTGTGATCAAATTAAATGGCTTTTAGCCATCAATTGGCTATTAATGTGATAATTAGTGCACATGTGATGATCGGTGTCTGCAATACGTGTCTCGCACTGACAGCCAGTGCCACAGCGATGCTCACCACTGGTCCGCACCGATCGGTTGAACACCGATAGCACCGACTCTTACTCGCGATTCACAGGTATTGCAAGTTTAAACAATTTTTAGCCGATTATTGTTCAGCTATTGATTGGACACTTGATATCGCAATCCAATGATAAGATTGGTTGAGTAGAGTCCACACAATCGGGAGGTCTGTGCGCTGTCGACTCTAATCTTGGCCAACATTGAGATGTGTTTACACTATTGGACTGATAATTGTCGGATAAGATGTCTGATAAGTCTTAGGATGAGCGCTGTCGCCTGATTTCCGGACCAGTTTGAACAGCCACTTATCTGGCTCACTCTTGTGCCTCTTGCCTTTACAGTTGACTTACCAAGCTCACACTGTTCCCCAACAGCTCCACTGTGAAGATGAGCTTGCCGATATCAGCCAACGTGCCGGTGGTCAACATTCCCGACCAGTTGGCCCACTCGAGCCGAGTCGAGCGTCTGGTCAGTCACTTCGAGTCTCGGTTCGGCTCCAAACCGCTATTCCTGGCCCGAGTGCCGGGAAGAGTGAACCTCATAGGAGAACATATCGATTATGTCGGTTATCCGGTGTTCCCGATGGCGCTCACCCAAGACATATTGATGGCCGTGTCGGCCACCGATGGCTCCACCATCACTCTGACCAATATGGAAGGCGGTCTCTATTCCGACTTCACTACCGATGCCTCTAGTCTTGAGTTCCCGCAACCGCCCAAATGGTATCACTATTTCCAGTGCGGGTATCGCGGAGTAGTCGACCAGCACTGTGCCGGTGCGGCCCCTCTCGGTCTCAATGTGGCCGTTCACGGCACGATCCCACCGGCCTCGGGTCTGTCGAGCTCGTCGGCCATGGTGGTGTCCTCGGCACTGGCCACGATCATCGCATACTACCAGAAGACGAGTAAATATGATTTGACTGGGGATATTGGTTTGACTGAATTGTTTGTCCTTGTCTTCAGACCTACTGTCCACACCAATAAACAAGCTCGATCTCTGTCAGCTGACAATCAAGTCCGAGCGATACATCGGCACCGACTCGGGCGGTATGGATCAGGCGATTGCTATTCTGGCTGAAGAGGGCAGCGCTAAGTACATTGAGTTTATACCGGAGCTGACCGCGACTAATGTGCGACTGCCTGATGGCTACAACTTTTACATTTCCCATTGTGGCGCCTCACTGAACAAAGCGGCCACTGCCCACTACAACACCCGAGTGGCCGAAACCCGATTGGCGGCGGCAGTGATCGCCAAAAAGCTCAATATCTCTGGCTATCGGTTGGGCGACCAGTTATGGGTCGTACAACAGGCCAGCGCTATACCGCTCAACCAAATGGGTGACCGACTGACCACGATCTTCGACCCCAGCAAACTGTCGTATAGCAAGGATGAGATTCGTCAGTTGCTAGGTATTTGTGATTGATTACAATGATAGGCTACTGATTGATATGAGTGAACATAATTTGCTGTTTGATTGATGGCTTGACAATCGCTAAGCGATATATTGAATGACAAAAATTGATAATTCATTTGACATAAGGTTCACATTCGAGAGCTTAATGGGAATTCAATTATAGGCTTATTATAGCATTGATAATCGATATGATGGCAAGTGTTTAGCAGTAATGGCCAGATCTACAGATGGTACTGGCTCATTGATTCTATCTACATGCTAATGCTACATGTACCTTGCGTCTTGTGCATCCCTGTTGAATAATTGATTGAAATTCTATAGAAACTCCAATTGAAAGAGCAAACAATTAACCACTGCTTTCATACGGATTGCAAATTACGAACAAAACTACAATTGAAAAGTCGCTGCAAATTAATAGATCTGTCATTAGAGCAAAGTCTCACTCAATCGGAAGTTTCGGATTAATTGTTTGCCTCCAATCAGATCGCTGAGCCATAAAACCAGCCAGACCATAATTTAACCTTAGGATTACATTTGCAAAGCACAGACAGTCAACATGCTAAAAATAGATGTTTGTCAATATATTTGAATTGAATTAACGAGTGAAGAATGACCAAGATATATTGTTCTAACACAGGCATCGACGACGAGGAGCTGACCCGTGTGTTCCTGTCGCGAGTCACCGAACCGGTTGAGTCCTTCAAACTATACCAAAGAGCACTTCACGCATACGAAGAGGCGTTTCGAGTCCAGGAGTACCGCAGAGTGTGTGAGACGAGCGGCGATGCCATCAGTTTGGGTCGTCTGATGAACGAATCGCACCGCAGCTGTCGCGACCTCTACGAGTGTTCCCATCCGAAGCTCGAGGAACTGATCCGAGTGGCCACAGCCAGTGGAGCGGTGGGCGCGCGGCTGACCGGCGCCGGTTGGGGCGGTTGTATCGTCAGTCTAGTCTCCGAAGACAAGTCACAAGAGTTCGAGTCCAATATGAATAGGCATTCAAAGTTCAACTGCAAGAGTAGGCCCTCCGGAGGCGCTCTGATATACAAACTATTTTGATTGCATTCCTCTCTTTCTTATGTTTAAATCAATTTATTTTTATTTTTTACACAAATATTATGAAAGGTTTTCCTATTTTTTGTGCGAAATTATGTGAAATTATTTGATGCAATGAAATCACACTTTTTGTTAGGATTAGGTTTTTGTTAGGGATGTCACGAATTTTGTTTGTTTCGATGCATTTACTCGATTGTTATGCCAAAACATAACCTGTTTTATTCTGGTCATTCAATTTGCAATTTATATTTAGTTCACTGATTCGGACCTAAATTTTTTAGTCATTGAAAGCTGATTTCACTGCTAATTGAAATGCATTATTAATTAAGTGTAAATCAACAAGTCAATGTGTTTTTAAAAATTCATGATCAAATTAGTTAATTAAAGTGCATTTTTATTTAATTGACTGTTTTATTGAAATTTTGGAACCAAATTCCTCGAAGTTGTCAATGTATTTATTCGAGCCCTACTGATCTAGATCTATTGGTAATAATGCCACCTAGCTACATTAATGCACTTTGCTTGATGTAATAGATTTGTTTAAATACGAGATTTATTTTTAAAAAATGACAATTAAATGAATTAGAATTAAGTAATTGTAATAATTAATATGAAAATTATAATAATTAATAATAAAATAATAAGTTATCGATCGATCGAATCATCCGTTTTGGCGATGAGTCCGCAAAAGGTCTTTCATTTGGTTGGCTCTGATCCGGAGTTCTCCTACTTAAACCTTTTTGACCGACGGCTGGCCGCGAGCCGACATCGACGGACCCGTCGGCGCCACTCTTGACGTCACGTTTTCAATCATCTCTTTTCTATTCTTCACGCCATTCGACATCTGTTTTGGTCTCATCTCTGGACTACTGACTGATTGATCGCTATTTTTAGGCTTTTGATTGGCTTTAGCTCTTATCTGATCGGTGTATGGATTCGTGGCTTCGGGTTTCGTCTTGGGCTGACTCGAGAGCATTAACAGGTCTTCAGCCGATAGGTCACCGAATGATACTAACAATAGACATACAATTGTTTGGTTACAATCGTAGTAATTGTAATATTCGGTAGAAGACTTACATTGCTGGCTGTTAAATATATCTTGCATCTTGTTCCTTTTCTGTTTCTTCGGCCGTCTATTCTTCCTAAATAGTTTCTTGCCAATGCTAAGATCGATATTGTTTGCTGAATTATCCTAGATAATAACCAATTAGCAATTATAGTGATACTATTATAGTGTGATTTCAATTCTCACTGTATCTAGCAAGCTGTACTTGTTGAAATCATTGAACGACGACAAGGCCATGTACTGAGGCTTATCGAGGTAATCATTGGTCAATTTGCCGATCAATTCGTAATCGATTTTCGTGTCAAACGTTGGCCGCAAATAGTCTTCGTGTGATGTGGTCTGCGCTGTCAATAGATGACTGTCGCTGTCGCCATCCGACCAGAGCTTTGCCGGCGATTTACTCTTCGACTCTTTGTATACTCTAAACAAAACCGATCGCTAAATTAACCAAGCTAAATGACATCCTAGTAAGCTAATTAACATAGATTCTAATCGATTGTGTTGAAATCAACATCGATATTTTATTAAGAATATCGGAAGTTTGAAATCAATTGGCATTTAATTTCGTATCTAAATCAATAGTGATTGATTTGAACTGGTTTCAATTTTATTTATTGAACTAGAATGAGTGAAAAAATGGGTTCGATTAACTCACATTCGCTTATATTTTAATATTCAAATCGAAATTAATTCTAAAATCATGGATGAAATTAAATTTTGATTTAAAAGTTTCGATATTTAATTTAAAGTTGTTTCACCTTGATTTCAGTGGTCATTGACACTGATAATGACAGCTCTTATTATCCCATATTAAACACTTTTCATAACAATGAACTTGGATGCCAAATTATTTAACCAAACTAGATTGGTTAAACGTGACCAACTCTGACTGATTGACATGATAAATAATTGGCACAATAATAATTATGAATCTAACCGATCGATCGTGTTATCATGATGAATTTTAAACGATGACTTTTAAATACAACATAGCATTAATTGAATTACAAATGTTTTATGTAACAATCGATTAGATAGTAGCGCTGTGAGCAATGTCATTTTGTCAGTTTTCATTTGCCTATGCATTTGAGTTTTGACTATTCAACAAAATTATCAGCCAATTTGATTAGGCAAATGAGCAAGGTAAGGTAAGGTAAGGTAAAGTAAGGTGACGTCACTGTCAATGTAGATTGAATTGACTTACGGCACAAACTTAGGTATGATTTGGAAGACGGGCACCGGTTTGGGCACCAGAAACGGCACTTTCTTGGGCGGCAACACCACAGGATTGGACACCTTCCTGACCACTACGGGCAACGGCACCGGAAGCGGGACCGGAATTATTGTCTTCACACGAATACTGTGCAAAAGGCCGAGCGCTATCAGACGACGCTTCAGTTTCTTCCACTCATTCGCTGAAGAATTCGTTATTATGTTCAAAGAGAAAATTAGAATTATTAGATTGCGATATTTGCCAAGTTGCATCTTGCGCAAACTGATCAGTTGTAGGCAACTGTTCAAGGTAAATTATTAAGCGAGTGAAATATTGAAATGTATTTCTTCATAACATATCTTTCGCCGCACACACACACACACAGCACAACACACTCGACAGTACTGACGGCACTCTTCGCACAGCCTTTGCCTTCGAAATAATGTTTTACTTTTCAAATCTTATTTATCGATTTGATGTTTGAGCCGAAACAGACAAACACTTTTATGCAATCAACTCGCGAAGAAGTTCTGTCAAGCAAAGAGCCAATCGGTGCGCTGCCAGAGTTGGCCACCGATTGGCAATGTGCAGCACAAGTGGTCCAACAGTTGCACGAGAAGGAGATGAACACCAGTTGTGACACTCTTTCGTGTCTTTGAAGCCAATCACCGAAACACTGAGAAAAAACTTCTATTTCTCGTTGTATTTCGAGCACTAATTCCTGTACTGATGTTAAGAGAGTCTGAATTTTCAGGTTTTCTGTTTAGCCTTAATAGCGATGGAAAAACTAAAACACGGAATGGAATCGCGTTATTGACCCTGAAATATGAAATTTAGTGCAATAGTCACAGCACTAACCCTATTAATAGCAAAACTAAACTAGTATTATATAAGAAAGGAGTCAATTGTGAATGACTTTTGTTGTGTGTGTTGTGGTTGTGATGGCGTTGTCCGCCAAACACAGCACTCGATTACAACACAACAGTCAGACTAATAACACAATTAGTGTTCCGAATCGCGTGTTTGCTCTCCAGATAATCGGCTATAAATTGACTCATTTATCTATCATTTGCTACCGAATCAGCATGATCATTCGATTGATTGGATGATCCAGTTGGCATAAACAATATTCCGCATCATAAGAAGGCCAGCAGACCATGATTATCGTGTTTTGGCACAGCAGAGACTCATAAAACAATTAGTGTTATATATAAATAATGCAATTAATAATTATATAATTTATTTAAACAATTAACAAGCGTAAACTTGTCCCATGAGCATTTCAGAAGCGCTTCTAATTAAAACAAAGTTTATCTGCCAATTAATTCATGTCTTGAAATTCAAAAGTTAAACTCACTTTGAAATTGACTTTCATTGCTCGTAAATGTTAATTCGAGATTATCCCCGATATTCGGAGCTAATTATCGCTGCTTTTGACGGACCCGTCCGTAGTATTTATAGAATCGGTTGTCGCTAACGACCAGAGGTTAGGCCTGTATTTAACCCACTTTGCGATTTCGCGATTCAAAGCGATTGCACTTCTTTTGCAAATCACTCGATCCGTGTTTTCCGATTGGTCTGCACTTCACTATCCGCACAATCATTATCCGAACCACAAAAAGTATTTTCATCCGAAGCACAGCCACTCACTAAACCATCTGATCTACACTTTTTCTACATTGAATCTGCATTTAACTCGCATTCGACTGATTTGATTATTATTTGTATAACATTATTGATATTATATTCAATTTATATGATGTTCAAGCATTAAATCTGGTAAAATGATCTGAAAGAACTACAGGAAATGTTCTCTAAGTGAATAAGATCTGGACCGAGCATTTTCCATTATTCACTTAGAAATTATGCAGATAGAGGGTATAATTCAGAAATTATTATGCATAATTTCGGGTTGAATCTTAGACATTCGGTGCATTTCAGTGTTAATCACTGGCATTCTTATATTCAATTTGCTATAAATGGCTCTGATAA
>JAQGBE010000364.1:0-20078 GCA_034698225.1 Scheloribates latipes | reverse complement strand
AAATTGAATCTAATATTGACCAGAGATGGCCAGACACGGTAATTTTCGGAAGTGATTTCCCGAAATTGTGGCCAAATTACCGGGGCGATTTAACCCGTTTAAATTGCTATCGACTCTACTCAGAGTGCACACTAGCATATGTAGGAATTGGTAATCTAGCCATCGTGGTCACGGAGATATCCGTCGGTAAAATTTTTGGCCACTTTTGGACCAATTTTCGGCGAATTATCTCGTGATGACCTGGCCACTTTTTGAAAATTCTTTTTCGCTAATATGATAGCCTAACGAATGTAGTTGTTCATCAATTGCTCAAAATCTTGCATATCTCTAGCATTTTTGTGTGAATAAACAAGATGTTAAATATGGCCAAAACATATGATAAGACCCAATATATATATGTGTGAAGCAAAACAACGTTCGGTTTGTGTCTGATATCGATTTCAAAGAATGAGAGCCAATCAATACTAGAACTAGAATTGCCAGCTCTTGGCCTCTGCTCTGCTCGCTATTGGCCTCTCGTCGCCAATATTGCCAATAAATAAGTGTTTGGATGGAATTTAAAACGGACCAAATGTAGCTAGCTCACTGCTCACTGCTCACTGCCACCGCACGACCCGATTAATTGATTCATCGCTTTTCTCTTTTAGACCTAATTTACAATTAATTAGATTAGCGAAGAGTTGAAAATGGGATTAGTTTTTGATCATCTGATCATTTGATCGTCGGATCAGCCGATCGATGGACCACTGGATTGCTGTCACTGTTGATGGTGTGAGCAATGGCTGGTCCGGCGGTCTGTCTAATGGTGTGCTGTGTGTCGGACCGGCACTGTTGGGGCCGTTAGGGCCGCGACATTGCTATCGATGACCTTCTGAGCCACTAATCGCCTAATATATGGTCCGAGAGTTGAGTCTCAGCTGAATAGTGATTGAAGCAGAAAATGGATTCAAAGGAATGATAGAAAAGTTCTTCTAATGTATAAGTTTTGTATAAATTATTGATTACTCGCTGTGTTTGAGTGCAAACGCGATGTTTATTTGGCGAAACAGAAAGACAACGAAAACTACTAAATATGTATAAGAAATGAACGATAATTTTGTTCATTCGAAGGCATTGTTATGTTGGATGAGTGGAGGACTTAACCCAAGCTTTCATTAATAATCAATTAGTTTGAGAACAAAACACTAAATCATTGTTTAATCTTAATTCTAATATTCGTTTTCAACTGAGAGCCAGAACTCAACTCTCGTTCTTCTGTTTTAGACGGCATTTGTCGCCCAAATTGTTCTGAATTCGGCTCTTCATTCAAACTAATGAAAGGGAAGATTCAATTGTCTTCTCTTTCTTTCGTTTTCGCGATAAATCAATGATATATAAGAATAGTCATCGCAAAAGAATTACCAAACAAAACGCCAATAAAAGTGAATTTCTTTTTAGCTTTTTTAGGGAAAATAAATTTATTAAATAATAAAGTGAACGAAAACAAAGAACGCATTGAAAAGAGATATTTGCGAAGAGAATAATTAGAGATAATTATGATTAGGAAATGTGTCGATCGAGAGATTGTGAGATCAGAGCCGACAGCAGACAAATGTATGGTAATTGAGTGATGTCTGCGAACAGAGAAGCGATTTGCAGAGGATTTCCTATTATTGCGTATTATCGCCGCTAATAATGTATATCTCATTAGTATTGGTAACAGAGAGACGACGACTAATATAATTGCATTTTTTCTGTGGACTGAATTTATTTCTTAAATGACAAACAATATTATGCATTACATGGAAAACAAATTCATGGCAACGGGTTATTAGTATTCTATTCTTCGCCTCAGTTTTTTGACAAACGAGTCAATACGAAGAAAGAAGAGAAGAAAATCGAGAGCTCTATACATATGGACAGCTCTACCATACGATATGTCCGTATCTGTATATCTACTGTATATATATATCGTTCGCCAGACGAGTGCTCTGAAGAGAAATACATTTTTATATAAATTTATTAAATTAGCGCTCATTGGATGGCATGCTATGAATGGCCATTCGCGATGACCGTCAGTCAGGCGATGCCAGGCCTGGTCTGGTCTGGTCTGTGTGAACACTTGCACACCACCACCCACCACGATGCTCGACCATTTGTGGAGGCATTAAAGTTAACATGGACCCATAATGGACCCATAATTAACCCCTGGACTCGTAATTCTTTGTTCACTTGTATTAATTCGTGTTGTGTGCATAGAATTGGTCCGAATTGAGTGTAAGAGCAGCGGCACAGCACAGGACATATCGCACAGGTATGTCAGGTATCCGTTGGAAACCATGACAAGTAGTACACCATTGGATACGGCGTTGGATTCGCTGGTAATGTGCGACAGATATGACTGCCGTTAGTCTAATGGCTATAAAATTGTGAACTTTTCCTCTGCCGAACAGTACTCGAATCAGACGATCAAAATAGGGTCAGAGAGGACCGGAATTTCGAGCCATTCCTCTAATGGTCTGAGAGATAAACAGAATTGCAATTACTGTCGAATAAATCTAATGCGAGTCAAACACATACAACTCAATAGGTCTGCGAACAAAATTCAAATTCCTATTCTTTGGTTCATTCAATTTTCAACACAGAATATTCTGGTTACGGAATATTCTTAACATCGCTTAAAGACATGGAAAACATGAGTCGAAAGCCTGCAATCGTGTGGACACTAAACAGATGTTTACTTTTGATCCGTTATTAATATACTTTTTATTTATTTATTGAGTTAACAATTGAACACAAAATGGAGTGAATTATTGATTCACTTATTTTATTCTCGTTTCAAATACTTTCTCAATAATTGTATCACTCATTCAAATCTTGATTTTTCACTTCTTTTTTAATATACCTCTGAATTGGAATTCGGAATCCGTTTAAACATTTTTATGTTAATTTGTTTTAATAATAAAAATTAATACAAACTTAACAAAAATTAATATTTTCTTTATATATATATATATTCGAAAACCGTTTGCAACAAATATTTTTTAATAAAATTCTCTCGATTTTGTCGAATAAACAATAATTGATTTATTAATAATAGAGTAGAATATTCTTTGAGCGTTCGTTTGGGAGAATTCTTGTTGTAATTGTAATGGTGTTGTCGTTCAGACATCGACAGAGTTATGACATTTCATTTCATTGTGCATATTGTCGTTCGTTATTACAATTGCTGTAATCCAGAGCCTAATTAATGGGAGCGGGAAATGAAAAATTAGCGAATCGTTCGGTTGTGTTGGGCTGTGCTGTGAGTTGGGGTCAGTTTCACAGTGGGAACGGTTGGCAATGGTATGCAATGGTGTGCTCGCACTCGACGCTAACGATCGCCGGTTTAGTTAATTGCAAAAATAAAATTCACATAAAATTTAACGATTCGTCAGTTGTCTGGACTGTAGTGGAAGTGTCCAATGGGTCGGAGTCGGGAACGGAGTCGGTCGGGAGTGAGGAGTGAGACAGAGCTCGGCAACTGTTGTGGTTATAACTGCTTTGCAGACAACTTATGGCAAAAGCGATATTAAGTTTTAGTTTTAGACTTAATTTATTACTCAAATAATATATAATTAGACTAAAAGAGTGTTAACTGAACAGTGATGTCGTTGGCCTCCCTGTCCTCCCTGTGCTTAGTGTCAGCTTTTGATTTACTTAATTATCATTGTCTGCAACCACTCGACTGCACTTCTGATCAATATTTAGGCACATTTTATATTAGAGTTTACCTCAAATTATTATATCGTTAAACGTATAAATCAAAACAAGAGATAAATGTTTTGTTTTATAGAAATAATATTAATAATAAACCAATTCTTCGTTTGTTGTATTGTATTGTATTAGTGACGGACGGCTTTGGCTATCAATAGCTTATTATCATTTCGTTATTATTATTATTAATAATCGAAAATTTAGATAACTTTACGAACAAATAATTGTTTGCCATTCGAAGCAATCGAATGTCTAATGCATTGGCGAGAAATGACCACAAATACAAAACTTAGTGACAATTGTTTGCTTTGATGACACAACGGAGCCGATGATCGATAGGATGTTGGGATGTGTTGGATGTGTTGGATGTGCCGACACTTGAATAACGCATTCAAAATGCTTTCAATGCGCTGTCAATGCACTCAACTATTGTATTGTCGTTCGCAACAAAAGTCACTTCAATAGCGACCACTGAAGAGCGGCCACTATTGAGTGACCGGCGGGTTATCTGGTGGTAGGCGTCAGCGAACCGTTGCCGAGTGCGCCCTGTCTTAGCAGAGGGAAGCGCTTGTCTAAGTTGGCGATGCTGTGACCGGTGCACTGACCGGCGGCACCCGTTGTACTGTTGTTGGCACCACTCGGGGCACTCACTCTGGGACTGAGCGTTGAGTTGGTCAGCAATGGTGTTGTCATTTGATCACTTTGACTGTCGTACGAGCTCTGGTCGGCCGTCTGGTCAGTCACGTAAGAACTGTGAACATTGACATAATTCCTGCACATCTGACGTGTTTTTTGCACAAGAAATAGGTCTTCACTCGAAGAGGACGAGGCAGAAGTGGTCGACAGACCGTCGCTTTCCATTGACGCCAGCATTTTTGGCCTTCGGTATTGCTGTTGACTCGGAGGCCGACTGGCCGGCAGTTGCGGCGGCTCTCGTTGCTGGTAATAGTCTGACCGCTGCTGTCTGTGTCTCTGCTGGAGCAGATACTCTTGGTGTTCGACAATGGCGACCGTGACGGGAGGATCGTTGTCCTCCATGTACAGTTCCAGTGACATGGACCGGGTGGGCGAGCCCGAGCACGAGCATCGGGAGGAGCGCCACTTGGAGGGCACGACCAGCGAACAGCCCTCGGGATCGGACAGTTCGGTGTCTTGAGGAGACGGCAAACCGAAATATGTGGTTTCAATGTTCGGACTCAATAGGTGACTGCAATTGGTCCCACTTGAAGGAGATGTCAGTGGCATAACCTGATCTGCAATAGCATACCTTCCCCTATGTTTGCTTACCTGATGTGCACCACTGCTAATAGGTTTGGCGGCTTTGGGGGCGGTATAGCCCAGAATGGGTTCGCCCTCTGAGAAAACAGTCTCTTCTATGGTCTCATGAATGCGACCGCTTTTGCTGTTTGTGCTCTGAAGAGGATTATTACTATTCGATGATATCGTTGCTAATGGAAGAGTGAGAGCACCGGCGGTCGGTCGGCCTTTGCCGCCCACAGAGTCTGTATTGGTCACTGAAGATAGCTTTCGGACGATCGCCGTCGAAGACATGGATGAGGTGGCGCCCAGGGTTTGGGGCTCGTCGGGCTTGGCGGGCGCCACCTTCACACCGAGGGTGTCGCGCACTTCGAACGTGAGGACACACGCGGCCACAACCACTATTCCGCCCAAACCCATGATCACTGGCCCGACGTAAGTCAGGTTATGCAGGTGTTGCTTAGTTTCGGGGTCTATTGTGGGCACTATGGTTCCGTTGGCTAACTTGACTTGCTCGATGGCCAGCGGCTCGGCGAAGAAGCCGACCACTGACATGACAGTGCCCAACACGAGCAACACTATGCCGCCGCTGAGGGCCTTGAGGGCCACGCAGAAGCAGTGCCAGGTGCACCTTAACCTGGGCTCGTCGTCTTTGTTTTTGTCGTTGTCTTTGTCTTTGTCGGCGTTCTCCCGATGTGCGGGGTGCGGGTAGAACTCGTGCGGGTGCTGACCCGCGAACTGTGCGAACTTTTTGTCTGCGTCGGGCCCTAAATTGATTAGAGAAGGCGGCGCCGGTGAGTAAGGTCTGGCGGCGGACAAACCAGGCAAATGTGACGGAGTTCTAGGTCTACCTCTGTGCGGCGGCGGCACTAACGGTCCCGACACCCGTCCGCTAGGCTGGTGTTGGCGTAGTTGGCGTCCGATCACTGCCGCACTGTTCATAATATTAAGCGATTATAGCAATACTAATCACTAATGTGTGAACAGAAGAGGAGCGGAGAAGAGCTTTAGAAGAGCTGTCATGTCATGGCATGTGTGCCAACTCTGTCACCGACTTTCAGAGCAAGCATTCCATTAATGGCTCAAATTATTAATCAGAGTCGACAAGCAGTTCATTAGATCTCTTGGTTCACAAGCAGTTCCATACCATTGCAATCAGTCTTAGATGGGATGCAGAGATCGGTTGCCATTCAGAGATCTCGTGCTCTCATTGAGGTATTCATTGGTTTTAATGTTTAAGTGTTTGATCACTACTTTATTAGAGTTTCTTCGGTTAGAACAATGGTTTATGGTTTATGTGGTTCAGAGCAAGAAGTGTGTCATTCAATGTATGAACAATCAAATCAATAGATTCCGGACCGCATTCCGCATAAGTCAAGTCAATGGCAATAATAGTAATAATATTGATCTAAATTCTGGTCAATTTGCAAACCACTGGCATCGCAATCATCATTGAGTCACTCATGTGATCATCTGATCACTCATGGCACTCATGGCACAGCACTAAGGATCAATTGGATCAATTGGATCAGTGGCATTCCTTGGCAATCATCTCCAATAGATATGGTCTAAGAGTTTCTAAGAGTGACAAATCATTAATTAATAGATTATTAATTACATTAGTTTTAGATTTTAACGATTCTATTGTTAGACGAGATCACACTAACACTACGACTACAAGAGGTGATCAGTGGTCAGTCAGTGATCAGTGAGGCTTCTGATCGTCAGTCGACTTGTGTGTGATGTCTGATGCAAGTGATGTCGACTGCGATGCAAACTACAGTCACGACAGTCGACTACAATCAACTACTTTGTGATTCTATCTATAATTAAAGTGCAATTAACGTGCGATCACTGTCTTTGCGATATGTTTTGCCGGTTGTGCTGTCAGTCGACTACTTCTATGGATACTAACTCTACGGTATTTTCTGGCATAACAGCAATCAATAGAATCTGAGCGTTAAGTCAGTGAGAAAAAGGTGAGAAGTTCTTTAAGTTCTTTTATTGGATACGAGGAAAGTCTGCAAAACAGTGAACGTTTGGGTGCAGTCGTACTCAATATTAAATGAATATTCTGTGCTCTACTGGTGTACTACAAGACTGGCCGAGTGTTGGCTACAAACTGAAGGAGAGTCGACACTATAGCCAGGAGTGTCAGCACTGGTGTGGCAATGATGTCGACCACAACTAAAAGTGGTGGAGACAAGTATAACAGCTCTACCTCATTATGGCTGCAATTAAATGCCAGAACAGTTGCACAACTGTTTGCTCGCGGCGTTCACTTCACCAATACATGAGTGTTCCTGCAATACCGGAGCTCTTGGAAGGCCCAGTCATTAAACTGGTCTGAAGGTGATCTGCGACCGGACTGATCGGTACGATCTGCGCATTCAGACAATGGATTAATCGCGATAAACATTGATTGCCTTTTTGTCCCGTAATTGTTTCGCTCACTCAATAATTGCCGGTAATTCAAGTCGTCTTTGCTTTCGGACAGACTCGGGGCTCGACTGCACTGGCTTTCGGGTCACGTCCTGTGTCTGCATCTGAGGAGTGATAAGAACAGTGGCTTTAAATGGATATCTAATTCAATTTGATTTGAATGTCAACTAATCTGAATGCAAAATAAACTTTGACTAAATCAACAAAATTATTATTGAGAGCTTTACAGTGAAGTAAAGTGAATGTGAATATATATGAATGGGAATGCGAAAGTCAAAGTGAAAACAAAGCGATGCGAGAGATGACAAGAGAAGTAAGAATTACTCAAAAGGAAAGAATTAGATATGAAAGGTTGTAATGAGTGCTGACGCCAGTCGTGTTGGCTCTAAACGGCTCAATAGACGACTAATGAGCAATGGTTTGTCACTTAACACAAAATTTGTTCTTCACTTCAGATGTGACTTCACTTTAATTTACTCTTTACACGAATTTTCAATTTGAGGCGAACATTGAGGAGAGTTAGCGTCGGTGGAGACGCACATCACAACACATCACATCACATAATCACATATCTATTCGTGTAATCACACGACGAGAGACGAGAGGAGACGAGACTCGAGTCCATCACAACAGTAGTACCAGAGCTCAGCTCAAAGTCAGCTCAGAGTCAGTGATAGTCAGTCAGTCAGTCGGCGTGCAGTCAATCAGTGACTGGCGATCAGCACTCAATCACTGATCAAACTTATCGTTCGCCGTTCACTACTAATTGTCTTTGGAAGCGATCGGTCTTACCTTTGTTTGGCCAACAGTTCATACTCGAGGTTAGGGAACCGTTGAGGCGATTGAGATCTGATTAAGTTATCCGTTAGTGGAGGCGAACATATGAGGCATACAATCCGTGCCAACCACTGGAACTCATTTGGACTGGCGTTCAGTCACTCAAACACATTGGGCAACACATCCGCACAATGTGAAAGTGAAACTGTGAACCACTTATTGAACAATCGGATCGAAGATATGAAATATTTATCGATAATTTTGAGCACATTTAACAAGTTATATACGGTTTGGCCGATAGAGCAGTGGAACCGTCGGAGGCGAACATCACTCTAACTATAAGACTAACAGTTGTTTAATGCAAAACACAGTTATCGCCGAAATTGATTTGCAATACAATGTGTGTGTATATAGGGATGGAATTGGAAGGCAAGAGACAAATGGTGTTGCAGTCGAGTTCGAGGTTCGCTGTAGTCTTGTGTGGCTCGACGTACGGCTCTCTCGTCGCGTCTGTCGGCTCCGATCGCAGCCCACCAGACATGCTCTCAATGGTCGCAACGGTTGGCAATGGCTGGCAATCACTGGCTATGGCTCTCATTGTGGCTCAGACTCTGGAAGCGATCGATTTGACGCATTAATTGCGATCGCAGTCAGAGTGAGTCAACACCGCTCAGGACATGCCGTCCAGCGCTTCCACTGCCGACCGCTCAACCGATACATCCTTGTGCCAGCTCTTGGTGTCACCGCTGCCTCCCGTCGCCAGACAACTGGCACAATAACGCCATTATTCTTGTGACAGACGTCTCTCTGAGTCTGAGTTGCGCTCATTTATCCCGAACTTCTTCATTAGGTGTCTATTCCTGACTATCATTTGTATTGCCAGTCATACGCACTTCAATCAGCGGTAATCGCAACACATTAACAGATAGCGACCACTCATCCCAACCATTCCGATATCGCTCCCAACGATACCAATAATTATTATTTGTCTTCACTATTGTTTCGGTTAAGCCTCAGAAGTCAGGCCTTTGACCGAACGGCAGATCCGAGAGAAGAGACTTACAAATGAGTGAAAACTCAATACTCATGTAATTCAGAGTCGAGAACAATATTAAGGTTTTGGCACAAAAGTTAGTAATTTTGTGAGTAATACAGATATGGGTTATATTGAGTCGCAATGAGCCCGACGTCGATATACAGCTATAATAACCTCTTTTATCGATAAACTCAAACATCTTATTGTCGTCTGAATTGATCGCCAGAGGAATTCGTTTTAATAAAACGCTCTAACTTTTGATCTCTTTTGCCACCAATGCTACCGAACCTTCCAGTCCTCCGGCCCTCGAGTGCCACCATATCTGAGAGGAGAGGAACCAAAATAAAAAATTGTATCCAAAAAGTGAACACAAAAACAACGTTTGAACAGAGATTAATAACTTTTAACAGACTTTTCTCATATAATGCCGACTATTACTCAATCCGATGGAGAATCGCCTCTTCGTTCACATTATTCTGTTTGGCGAAGTAAAGCCGCGCCCATACAGACCGTACATACCGTCGATGGCGTACATCCCATCGCAGGCCTGACCTTATTCTCTTAGAAAATAAGATAAATTCACAATTTATATATTGGAATAATCTTTTCTTCTTCGCCAAAAGCAAAGGATATTATTTGTTGAAAAGATATTTAAGAAATGGTTTAGAGTTGAGCCGAGACTCCAACGGGAGATTGGAATCAAGAATTCCTTTTTATAATAAATTCCTTTTCCATTCATTCGTCCAAAGAATTTGAGTATAGATACCGAATGTGAGGAACACTCGGGCAGTAAAGCACTGTTTGACTCACTGGCGATCAGTCACGCGATAACTTATACGGAAAAATATAATTTTAATATTCTTTCAGATCATGTCTTCAATGCTAACTTCTATATTCTGGTGAATAACAAGGCATTCGAATCAGACCTGCTCTCAATTGCTCGCATCGATTGTGGCCAAAGGCAGATCACTCTTCGACGGAGATTGCCAGATGGAAATGGGCTCAATTGAGTGTTTCTGGGTTACCATGAGATATGTGATCGATGGCCTCAACTCGCCATTGTATGACACCAGCCATCAGACAAAATCAATTGAACTCAAATATATATTACAAGCGATACAAACGACACCAGCGATGCTAAACATGAACGTCGAGTGGAACACAATTAATGCCATTGTCTTCGTTAGACTTTGGCTCCGATCCGATCCTCTGTCGATACTCTGCTCTCAAATCGCATCATTCGGTCTATTATTTAAAAATTTTTAATGCGATTCCTTTTACTGCAAACTATATTAATGTTAGTCAAACATTGAATAGTATTCTTATATGAAATCAGTTTTCTTTATTCGCATTCATTTATTGGATTGAATCGCCAAAGACTGACATATAATAAGATTTTTGTCAGACAAATGTCGATAATATGTTATATTCGCTGATATGAATGGCTTTTATCCAAACAAGCAATTCAATGAACCCATGCTTTTGATGGCAATCAGTGGCCATTTGTTTTGTGTTCGCTCATTGTGTGACTCATTTCATCAGTCATTTGTCTGAATGGTTATTAATCAAAATTGATTTCACTCAAAACATGAAGAGCGAGGCTATTCTCTGTGGTCGCCAATGGAATATACGTTATTCGAGTGAATCAATGAAATGTTCGCCAATTTGTTAGTAAAAGAAATGCAATTTTATTACAAATATTAAACAATACTTAAGACATATTCTATTAGTAATGATGTTATCCAACAAAAGCTAATAATATTTTTTGACTCAAGTATCACAAAAATTGTTTAATAAATACAATCACTTAATAAATAAAACATAGAAATCGGTAACAAATTTGCGCTCAGTAATGACTTTATTGACTGATCCACGGCTTCACTGGTTTATTGGCATTTGATTTGTTAGACAAAGTATTTGAGTCCACAGACAACCATAAACTTCTCGATGAAGAGTTCTGAGTCGAGGACCGCGATATGAGCCGCGCGACCAATCAGAGCGTTGGCATTGCTGGCCAGCGAGTGATGGACGTCATATCGGATCAATTTGAGACTTGGTTTGCTCATTAATGGGTGCAATAAATTGTTAACCATTTCCCGATAGGCTATACCTAACGAACAGATAAATAATAGACAATAATTAGTGACTTAGACTAAGAAGAATCGTCTTTCAGACACAAAGTTTAAGTGAAGTCCGTTTTGAAAGACAAGACTGAGTCAACACAATTAGATACAAAGAGACTCTTCAAGAGAGAGACAATTAATTTCAATTATTAGGTGAAACAAGTTCTGCACTTTTTGACCATTAGTGACATCACACCAGAAGTTATGCGCTTTTGTGCAGCTCTTCGGCCACTAATTGTGTTTAACTCAGACTCTGATTGCAGTGATTGGAGGGACCGCGCGATCGCACACCACATCTGTCCGTCGCTACGGTGTCTCCGCTTATGATACTAACCATTGGGTGACGTGTCGTTGAGGGAAGAGTTGCAGAGCTCGATGTGCGCCGAGTGGACCGGCACGTAGTGGTCCTGAGACGAGCCGCACAGCAGAATGTTCTTGAAGTACTCCAACCCCGGCTCCAGACTCAGTCGATACAAATAGGTCTGTCGCGGGTCACCCGAGTCCCTCATCGCCAACTGTAACAGTGATCCGGATTTCTTCCACTTCTGCATAAACCAGAGACCTATCGATAAACAAAACGAACGCACAGTTAGTCGAGTCGGCGATTAAAGTATTAGAGTCTTTGAAATTAGACGACACGACGGCAAAGGACGCCGAATGCGAGCCATCGCTCCACTTCTCGTTATCCCTCGCAACCCATCGCCAAATGAAAGGCTTTAACGTCGATGAAAGACACGAAAAAATCCTCAAAATCTTGTGTAAACATAAATTTCTGAGTAACGCACAGAAGAAGAGAAAACCGAAGAAAAGTAGAATTAAGAGCGCTTATGAATTATTAGAAGAGAGAAGAGAGGGTCCGATCGATTAAATGTCGGCCAATCAAACGCTAAAAGAGTTATTCAATATTTAGCTCTTTTCAGAGACGACTTAATTAAAGATATTTTTTATGTTTAACTTTCGTTTAAATTAGTGGAGAGTGAGAGCGAAGCGACGAAGAACTGACAGATCCGACAGAAGTTGCATTCGATGCGATCGTTATTAGAGGAATGAGTTCTGGATTCGCAATAAACAAGAATAAGAATTCTGTTAAGAGATATCCTAAATCTTGATCAGAGTTAGACTTTAATAATTTGTGTCTCCAGACAAATGAGCCAAACGTCTAACGGAGGCCATTGCGGTCATTCGATTTGGCACTGATTTCAGTTTCAAACCATAGCCTTATAAACAAAACTGATGTACAAATGGAAGACTAATAGTTCGATAAATTAGACTTTTGGGCACTAATAATGACACGACTCTAATGGCTTGAAATGACCGATCAATGCCTTTCTCTGCCTCTGTATTACCATTTGTGAGTCGGAACACAATTCAATGAATATATTGAATAATTACTCTTATATTAATTTCTCAGAAATTTGTTCTATTTTAACAATTTATATGAATAGAGGTCTGAATATCGGAAATGAAATGAATTGCTTTTGAGTCCAACGTTATTGTAGATGTGATGAGTGGCTGAATGTTTAATTACTATTTGGATCGAAGCCATTGTCTGCCAACACATGGATCGTCCGATTGTGTCAAAGCACTCATTCAACTGTCCGATCGGTTATCGATAAAAATTTAATTTGAGATTCGGTCCCAACTCTGTCACTAATGGTCTAATAAATAATGGAATAATATATTTAATCAGCGCTCAGATGAGTGGCCATCAAATGGAGTCAATAGGAAACGTGTCGTTAAATCAGATATTAATTAGAATCTGAGCCGAAAGCAAGTGTTGGTGTATTGCAAGCATCGATTGACCACTTGGCCAATTGACCATGATTATGATGATGATTCCGCTGTTGACATTACCCATGTTGACGAGTCCGCTGTTGTTGTAGGCCAGACCCAAGTGGGGGCCACTCAGGGAGAGGAAAGTGTAGAGTTTGTCGCGCCAGCGGTCGATGAAGTCGTGCCGTTTGGTGAGCGCCGCCCGGATTATGATATTTCCCAGAGAGTGACCGATGAAACTGTGGACCGAAACACAATTATATTGTATGAAAAGTGACATATTTTTCAATAACCAAAAACTTGTGTTATTGAGAATCGATATTAGTTTGTGACGGATGTCTACCCTAAGGGACACATGCTTTGGATGGAGAGGAGAGACGAGAGACAAGAGATCGATACGAATCCAATATAAGTCGACTTTAAAGTCGAACTTATTTTTATAAAATAATGAAAAAATATCGATAAGAATAAGACAAAAGCAAACATTGCTTCCAAACGTTTATTGCCAGTGAAGGCATCAAATCTCAGATTTATTACAGAAGTGGATAAACTCGTGAACAATGAGTCCCTTCTCTGACAGACCAACGGCTGAACTGTTATTTCGATTCTCGGCTAACTAAAGATGTTTTGTTTCATTTAGGCATTCAATTGATTGCTGTTTTTGCTCACAAATTAAACACAAACCCAAACAATGAAGATATGGCTCCCAATGGCCGCCGAATACAAATCTGGATATGACTCTCAAGTTATTAGAATTTATGTCAATCTTTGTTAACCATTTGTGACACTCGTGGTTACCATCCGAGAGATGACGTGAACACTAAACAGTGAAACAGTATTTCTCTTATTGTTGTTCAGCAGTGAAGTGAGAAATGTCTTATAATTATCTCCTTTACCGTTGACCTCATTTCCAATGGAGTTATCGGACAAAAAGTGTTGCAATTAATGACCAAACAGTTGGCGAACAGTTGGGTCTCGACTCGAATGCATAGACACATAATCAGCGATGGCCAAGCTAGTGTATTTGCGACCCTGGCCATCGCTTACACATTATGAGCGATATTCCAAACGCTTTACCACTTTTTAAAAATGTTTTAAATACTTTTATTGCATTCAAAAGAATTGAGAAAACAATAAAAGAAAACCTTAAGAGTAAACACTTATCTCTCTGTTATTCGGAGAGAGATTTGAATATTCAGAATGCGATAAACAAAAGAAAATTAAATTTATCGCCAAAAAGAGAGATGTGTCGACACATTTACATATCAAACTTGGAAATAATGTTTTATTCCATTAAATTCTTTTATGTTTTACTATAAAAACTGCATTTAAATGAGATTATTATTGTGGGAATAGAAGAGCAGTCGAGCCATGGCTTTGATTTTCGTGTTTCAGTCACTCAATTCAATGATTGACTCAATTCGTGGATTACATTCTAATCAAATTAGTCAAATAAAATGAAAAATTCCAATCTTTTAATTGTCGACACAATTATCGATGGATTCTTTTTAGGTTATTATAAATCGAATTAAAAAATAAAATTCAAACCATTTTTATAAAAATCATTTTAAATAAAAATATAAAATCTGTGCTTTAGATTAAATATAGAATCAGAGGTTTCATACATTAAACCTCAACTTTTATTCACTTTAATGGTCTGAAAGTCATTAAAGAATTATATAACGAGTGATAATAAAGAATAATAATAAGGAATTTTTACTTTTAAATCAATATCTCATTGAATGGAATATTTAGAACAATCATTACTCTCATTGGTTCACAGATCTGTCGATCTAATGATAAGAGAATAAAATTACTTATTTGTGTCGTTTTGATAGTTGACTCAAAGATTGGATCGATTCTACAATCGGTGGCATTCAAGCAATTCATGTCTCAGACATTAGCCGTCAATTGAATGCGAATTTCAATTACACGACTCAAGCATTGATTGATTGTTGGGCTCAATGAGAATGGAGTGAGAATGACATGGCTCCAAAATGGCGATCGTGATCACTGATCATCTTGGTGCGTTTGGCGCTCATTTGCGTGCTCACCATTTGAAGCCAATCTCAAGTCTAGAATGTTTCACAATTACTATTTATTCTGAAAACTGAGAGAATCGCCGCAATCGTTGCAATTGTGCGAAATCAGCGGATTCTGTATTATTTGGTTCTACTCTGGAATTCGACACAAATTTATTCAGAAATGCGAATAAAATTGTGAACACGTTTGGAGCGAAAGAAATGTTTATGTCATGTGTGCGATGTGTGCGCTCAGGGATGTCATCCATTAATCATAAATACTTTTTGTTAATATTCAATACCTTTTCGTCAAATATTTTTTGAATTATATATAATTTATTGCTTGAATAGAAACACAGAATTCAATGGAGAGGTCTGTTTGAGAAAATGCGATCACATTCTCAGCACTTATATGGAAATTGATTTTTGTCGAGCAGTGCCTGATTTGGCTGAAAAGGCCTTCAGATTTATCCAGTTTTATATAATAAACTACAATTCGGTTCTTGTCTTTAGGAAATCAATTGTAATCCAATAATCTGAGACTCATTTCCGATTTGATTTCGATAAACAATCGATCGTTAAATTGAATTAAAGCCGAGTTCGAGACCAGAGAAACGTTTTGCGTATAATAAGACATGTTTTCAGAGATCGTTATAATATTTGGGCACAAATACAAAATCGATACAAAATAATAATAATCGAGAGATTTAGAGCTTCTATTATGTGATCCGATTAATTTGTTTTTGCTTTTGGCTCGAATCGCAAGAACAGTATTAACGAGAATAATGCGAATTAGAGCCGAATCGCAATGCATTGCCATTGAGTGACGAATCGCTTTGTTTTGCGCCAATTATAGCCAACTTTGAGGCCGTTTTTCATCATTTTGTTTGTCATTCAAAAAACAAATTCCAACGAAAACTTAGAATTTAAATAAAAACAAATTCAATCGTTAATCGCAATGATTAACAGTTATGTTAAGCGATGTTTTGCATCACAACTATTGCATTAAATTTATTGCAACTCTTCAGACATTTTTATTGCACTAAATATAAAACACAAAACAGAGAAAAGAGCCAAAGGTTTGGCCTTTTATGGCACGAATCGGTGCAAAACGGGTAGAGATAATGGAAATTAATAATAAATTCAGCGATTTATGGCTAATTTGCAGTACATTTGCACTCTTGGCAAACCAATGCCGACACAGACTGACGAAGAATCGCGTCGTTTGATTCGCTTTATTCAAATGTTGCCAATGTTTCGCTTCTTGTGTTAGCAATCGATTCGCTCGACAGTCGACGAAATGCGAGTCAAAAGCGAAGCACAATATAACGGATTTGAAGGCATGAGAGAGAGAGAGAGAGAGAGAGAGAGAGTCGTTTGCATTGTTAGTGTCGGTGCAACAGATAGTGTCTTCGCTGCCATTGTTTGGCCACATATTAAACATTTAAATGAAGGAATAGTCGAACACAAGAATATTCACTCATATTGGACTACAGACTCACTATTCTGCACTACATTTGAATCGACATTTGAAATTCTAGTATATTTTATGCATAATTATGATTTAACTCGAGAGTACCAACAAAATAAACTAAGAATGTTGAATAAAAACTTTGAATAGATGGAAAATGCTCATTAAAGGGCCAAAATAATGAAGGATTAATTATGGTATCTTATCAAATGACTGGCCCATGATTTTGTTGCTTAACCGCAGTGCAAATTAGCATGTCAATTTTGTTGTTCGCGATGAAGTCCATGGGAATGATTTATGAGGCAAACGTGAAACGAACAAGTTTACTGCTATGATTTAACTTGTCGTGAAAGCGGAGGCAAACGGCATAAAATGGATTAAATTAGATATTTTTTGAATGACTGATCGCAAAGAAATGGTCGAATTTGTTAATACGACAGTCCATCAGATCGAAGGCATGTACGGCATGTGTGTCACTATCTGAATGTGCCATGCTCATGTCTCCTAATGTGCTCGTAGTCCAATATAGCCATTTTGTGTTACTTCAAATCGAAGAGCCAATCAATCGCTTGCTCCTTTGACTCGAAATATTGAAGAAAAATAGAAACAGATTTAGAAAATCAATTTTGAATCCAATCGCCAGTGAGTTATGAGTTATGCTTGAGATGGCTCTCCTCTGACTGGGGATGCGATGCAATGATCACAGATAGGCATCCGATTTGTATTCTCTTACGTATAAACAAGTTATAAACCAAGCGTTTAATGATAGACATAGACAGCGAATTAGAGTCACATCTATCGACACAATGTATTTGTCAACGCATTGCGGGATATAATTGAATAATGGCTGACATAACTAATCATTTGCATTAAGTAATGCTCTTTCAGTGCCACTAATCGTAGGCATCGGAACACAACAATAGCGATCAGTAGTCGAGTATTTGAAAAATTTGGATACTTTTCAGACACCGATTATAATAGAGTGACAGTGAGTGCAGTGGCAGAGCCGACAGTGTCCGACACCCCATCATTTCGCTCATAAATTTATGGTTTCGTATATTTTTCTTAAATTTTCAGGTCTTGTGAGCTCTTGTTTGTGTTGAGCACCGCTTTACGACTCCATAAGACCATAACACTCGACACAGAATTGAAAATTGTTTGCCTAACGGTATTCGAGTGATTGCTATGAGGCGGAAGACTGGGACCGAACATGACTTCACTAAGCATTTTGTTGTAAACCATTATTTAAAATTTCATTGAAAACAGTTTGTGTAGAGAGAACTCAATAAAGTTGAGGCCTTTTCATATATCACAATATGAATGGCATCGCTTGAAACGAGACACCAGTGCCTCGAATCTCAACGACTGGCAAATTGAGAGCAACACTGACTCGAAGACGCGATGAGAATCGGTGGCCGACCGGCCGCTCATTCGTCAACATCAACAGCGGTGTACTTAAGACCAACAAAACGTATACTTAATATTAATATTTATCAATTCGAGCCTAACTTATGTATAATTTATGCAGAAGTGAGCCATTGAGCCAAAAAATGTAGTGCAAAATGAAGCAAAAGGTTGATTTATGGCTGGCCTTGTCTTGCCTTGCCTTGCCTTGCTCACTTAATTTTGTTATCAGAATTTACTCGTCGAGAATCGCTAAATATATTGCCCAGAATAAAAAAAAAGTGTTAAATATCGTTCCCAAAACTTTCAACAAAATTAATTTCGAAACATTTATTTCTCGGCTCTTGTGTCCAAAAATCTGAATAATTTAGAAATTTTTCTATTGAAGTAAACAATGAATTAACATATCGTTATTTCGTTAATAGACTAAAGAGTTTAATATTTGAAAAATGCAAATACGAATCAATCTTTTCTTCTCAATAGAAAAGTCAATATTATGCTTATTATTGAAAAAGTTTTGGCCAATAATTAAAATAATAATTAATGAAAGGAAAGGATGAATCGAAAACTCGAGAAGAGTTGAGAACCAAATTAATGCCAAACTAAGCAAACAAAGTGCGATCAGTGGTGACGACGGTCGCCAGCGATGGCCAAACATTAGTGAAGTCTGTGATCACCAGATCTGCAAACAATTGGCGCACATTTGGTGTCAAAGTCTGCTATTATGGCATTCATTGGATGCGACGATGAATGCACTGATTGTAAACATTAATTCCGCACTCTATGAGTGAACTGCACTCAAGTCAAGCCATCAAATAAATAATTCTGGCTTTTTATCGTCCGATGCGTACCTCCACTGCCTTTATATTGCATTGCATTACGTGTTAAGAAATGAAATTCACAGAACATTAGTACCGAAGCCATAAGTTATGTGCAATTGTGAAACGTTGGGCACAACTTATTGTTGGCCTCAGTCGGGTTCGGCTGCGGCTCATCCGACTCGAGGCGAGCCATCAATTATTGTGTTATCATAAATGCACACTTTTTCGCTCCAATGGAACGCCATTTTCATCATTTATAAATGGATTGCCAGCAGAGCCACACTCAGACAGACCTTGGATGTGGTCGACGACCAACATATCGGTGCCGATCGACAGTCGACTCGACGTTAATTCCAATTTTAATCCGCATATTCTATGAAACTTCTGAGGCCTTAAGGGCTGACAAACACTTGAATTAACGCTAAAATTAAAATACTCTCTCTTTTTGTGTCACTTGTGAGTGAAATAAGTTAACGAAAAAGTTTATAATAAAATGACTTCGAAATTATTTCGCCATAAAATGAGTTTCTCTTTAGAGCTTAACATCTCTTAGAAAAGGAATGAAAAATAAAAAGAGAGCCAAAAATCGATTGGATTTTCAGCTCAATTGCATTATTCGCTCAAAGAAATGACAGTTTAAATCATAAGTCGAGTAAATGAATGAATGCGAGAGAGAGAGAGAGAGAGAGAGAGAGAGAGAGAGAGAGAGAGAGAGAGAGAGAGATCACATTACTTTAATAAGATTGCATGCATAGAGGGCTCAATTCTCAACAGATGATCGCAGAACAGGTGATAATGTATGAAATGTTGTACAAATATGCCAACAATTCTATTGACCAAAATATTATATTAATAAAAAAATTCAGTTATGCCTCCGATTTGTGTGCATTTCATTGACAAAAACTCAACTTTTGAATACAGCTTAGAATTTTCGAGTTTTATTGACGATTTTATTTTCTCTTCTAAATTTTGTGTTTTTCTTTCACAACAGAATTTCGACGATATTTAGGCCAAGATTGGAGTGGAATATAATTGTATTGCAAAGTGTTTGTGAAAATGAGCCAAAAAACAAATGAATTAAATTGCAAAGGGTTTACATCAAAGTGGATCCAATGATTCAGACATTTCTGGCTCTATACCTATATTAAACCCTTTCTGTTTATCAAGTATAAATGCCAAGATACCATAAAAGTCAATCAATTGTGGCCTATCTTCAAC
>JAQGBE010000363.1:0-20119 GCA_034698225.1 Scheloribates latipes | reverse complement strand
CGGCGATGACTTATCGGAACTGATATTAAGTTATCTCACAATTGAAGACAAATTCCGATTCGAGTGTCTATCGAAACGAATCCAAAGAATTGTATTCAATAAACAATACGTTTGGAAGTATTTGCCGAAAGACAAGTATTGGTGGAAAACCATCGATAAAATATGTGCTAATAATTTGAGAAAACTGAAGAACATTAACGAAATTACATTTGGAGTCTTAAGTATTAATTCATATATTCTGAAGACAATCGCCGATAATTGCAATCAATTGAGACGATTGGACATTGATTTCGGTGAAGATATAACCGAAGAGTTAATCGAATATTTCGGCCAAAGGTGTGGACAAAAATTGCAGTATTTGACGATAAATAGCAGATTCAGCGCTAATTTCGTTGAACTGACAGCACGTTTGCTGCCATTCACTCAACAATTGGTTTCATTGAACGTCTATAGATTTGATTCGAGTTTTATATTGAACTCAAATAATGAGAAATTATTGCCAAAACTCAAAGAATTCACAGTCCGTGATGAAATCAGTGTCGAAGAACTGATTCAATTGCGGAATAATTACGGCAATCAATTGACTCGTTTGGATATAAATCTTGCGGATTGTGATTTGCAATTCATATCTGGATTGAATGGTTTCCGCGAATTACAATCACTTCGATTGCCTGCACTTCTCTCTGGAATTACCGCTGAAGATGAGATTGAATTTCAGAAGAAGTTCGATGAAATCGGTCGCAATTCACCGAAATTGAGACGAATGACAATCAAATGTCACAAAATATCGTTTTACAGATCATTTACACAATTAATTCAACTCAACATCTTTTCTATAAAATCATTAGAATCAATGACTTCTTTCGTTGTCTTAAAAGGATTGAAACAATTGAAACGATTAATAATCAGGAGTCACAAAAATTCATTGGACATCAGTTTCTCAGATATCGCCAAATATTTGCCACAATTGGAGTCAATTGTAATCGACTCCTATCCAAGCGCTCGAATATGTGACCAAATGATTCTAAATATCTCTGAATTGAAGAATTTAAAGTCATTTCATTTGATTGGTTATGAAGAGGATAGAGAGAAACCAATCAAATCGTCGACTATTAGACGACTGCTCGACAACTCTCTCGATATTAGAAGACTTAATTTGTATTATAAAGCCATGACTTCTGTGAGCGACGAAAAAATCAGAGAAACAATTGAATTATTTAAGTCAAGAGCCGAACGGAATCCGAAAATTAATTACTATTTTGGGGCTAATGTTTGGAAACGAAGCAGTTTTAATGACAATTTAACTAATACACCTAGTAATTTACGTATTATTCTAAGCACCTATTAATTTGTCCAATTATTTTCATAATTTGGCAGAGCCAAGATCACTAATTTGATAATACACTCGCATTTCCTGGACATTTGGTGTGTGAATTATAAGTGTAGAATTGATTTGGATAGTAAATAATGTTCAAAATTTAACTAGATTATCATTTCTGTAGGTGTAATGAGAAAATAGATGATAAGAAGATATATTAATTGATTCACCTGGTAATTTATGTGTTTGTCTCTAAAATTATATGTTTTCTTAATAAATAATATTTTTATAAATATAAATTCATACGTAATTGGCTACGCTTTTAATTTAATATAATTTTAATTGTCTGATTAAATATGTTATATAAATAATAGCCAATGAACTTGTTCATCGGACTAATCGGCTAAACAATATCAATGATAATTAGGGTTGTGAGTGGTTAAAATTTAATAAATTTAACGTTAAATATTTAATTAAATATTCAAAATATTTAGGACACCAAATATAAATTTAATAAATTTAACCACTAAAATCAATGACGTCTAAATTACGTCTCGAGGAAAATAGGGATTTTCAGTTAAAATTCAATTAAATTAGATTTTTGAGCTTAAAATGGCCTAAATTAGACGAATCAAGCCTCAATTTAGTTAAAATACAGTTAATTTGGTGTTAAATGAGTTAAAATATAATCTAAATCCAATTGAATGAAGGAAAAATCGGGAATATAAATTTATGTTTCTCCAGATACAGAATTTTTGCCGATAAAATCAAACGATTCGATAGCAGAGAGTATTACGAATTGGATGATAAATTGGAAATGCAAAGCACGGTGAAAGATGTCAACTCGTTTTTCAGACTCTTGGCTATTGGTCACTAAATTGGTTTAGTATTTATGGCCATTGAGAACATTACCTAGATCAATACTGTCATCTAAATGCAACTTAAGAGAAAAGTAGAACCTACCTTAGAATATTATATGGATTAAAATCGATAGGCAAACGATGTAGTAATAAAAGATTGTATGAAAAAATATTGAACTTGATAAGTAAATAAATAAATGCAAACAAACTAGAAAAACATGCGATATAACCTAAGCTGAACGATTTCGTGATTTCTATAAGGGTGTGCAGAAAGTCTTCACTTTTGCTCCGCTGACAACATATCTAGTTGAAAGATTATTTTCACATCTAACTGATATTTTGCCCCCTAAACGTAATTCCCTAAACGAAGAAAGTGTTTAAATGTTTTTATTAATCAATTTTTGCATGATAATTAATTTATATCGGAATGAATATTCAGGAATTGCGAACGTTACTTTCTGGACACCCTTATAAAAATCACGAAATCGTTCAGCTTAGGTCATTATGGTCCAAGCCATTAGTCTTGTTATTCAATGAGAGTAATTCTAAGAAGAGCAAAAACTCCGCGATACTGTCCTGGAATATCAAACTGTAGAAGATCGATTATTATATAGAATAATCTTTAGGCAATAAGAAAATGCAAGCGCATGTAAACAAGGTCATTTATGTAATTTGCATAGAAGTTCACTCGTGTTCTAATGAGTAATAACCAATTTTTTGACTGTTTTAGTTAATTAGAGACCAATTCGAAGCCATAACAGCTCTTAATTACAATTGTGGTGTTAGTGTTGTGCCATTGGATCGGGTGATCTATGATTAGCGAACACAACACAACACTCACACCACTCGACTCGACTCTCCCCACACTTGACCTTTAACCCCAAGCTATTACGTGACTGAAACGGAGTTTTGATATCTAAATAATTTTGTTAATTACACACTTCTTCGGATATTTTTAGAATCAATGGGAACACCCTATTGGCCATAATGAGCAAGGTGTTCTCGGTATTTATCCAATTTGACTCTCACTTAAAACCCGTGTAATACAGGAAACAAGGCTTTGTAAAAGCGTATACTACATGTATATGACTGCCTGGTTCTCAATCGTTTGTTGTAACAATCCAAATTTTCACAAATTTTCATATATTTCTAACAATCGAGTTGAAACTAATCTCTACTCTACTAAAGTATGAGAAGCGATTGTTGCAATCTAAAAAAGCCCATCGTTGTGATTTTGAAAATTGATTGTTGCCTCCCATATATTTATAATGTGATCATGCCGCCATAGGCTTCATTGGGCACAGGCCGCCTAATCTAAATGCCCACCCCGATTACACTTTCTATGGACCTAAGCGCGAAATGATTTTACCTTCCTACTGTAAGATAAATGATGCGAACAATCGAATTTTAACAATTTGAAATCCAATAGTTAGAGTAATTGATTGTTGTATCACCTGGCAAGTGTAGGCAATATCGCGTGTCTGAAAATAGAGAACTCTCAGGGAGTCATGAAAAAAGGAACTATTTGTACTATGTTTTATTCAATAGTATCTATAGAATTGTAATTGAGCATGATAACGAGAGTATTTCATGTGGTGATTCATTACTGTTGTCAAAACAATCAACAATTGATAGTTGTTGTTGATAATAAAGCTTGCTAACTTTGCGTTCTGTTTACCAGGACTTTCTCGAGACACAGAAGAAGATGGAAGAGGAACAGCGGGTCGAGAAAGAGAGGGCTGAGAGGGAACGGCTGGAAGCGCTCAAGAAGAAGGAGAAACACGAACAGAGCGCCATCGCTTCCTCGGAGGTGAAGCAGCGGCTCCAAGAGTTCGTGTTGTCCAAGAAGCTGAGGGAGGCCGCCGCGACCAACAGCGCCAACAACTCGCCGCCGACGCCGGGCACCAAAAACTGGCAAGTTACATTTGTGGGGGAATGGGGAACTGATTTTTGTGGCCAGATTATAATAATAGAGTATGAGGAAAGTTGGAGGGGAAAGAGTGCATTATATAATGCAACCAAGGCAAAGTGTTGCATAATGGCAGAATGTCACCGAAATAACCTTGCTATTAAGTAGTTGCCGACAGTGACATTGACATTGACATTCTCGTTGTCGTTGCAGGAGTCCGGTGATCGGCAAATACGAGAACGACTTCCCGCTCCGCAAGACAGGTAAGGCCCGGCCTCTTAGCCGGTGACCACTCTATTGATGACCGATTGCTATGACTTGTGTGACAATTGTCCACAACTGCCAACCAATCACTAACCGATTGAAACGCTGTCACCGAATGAACTAATGCTTTGGCACCGATTCGTGTCTCCGATAGCCTCTGAGCCCAACCTTAAAGTGCGGTCTGTCTTGAAGGCCAAAGTGATCCAACGGCGTAGTTCGCCCTTGCTCAGGCGAAAAGATAAGGCATCCCCTCTGAAGAGGAGGTCCACTCTCACAAGTATGGCATGCATTGACGTCACTTGTCTTCTCTCCGACCAATTAGACTAACAATTAGACTAATAATAGACTACTCTTATTACGATTAATGTATTAATGTATTACATCTAATGGTTTGCTATTTATATGTTAATATCGATCACTAATACGATATATGATATCATTGATATGTGTTGTTCGACGAGCTATCACACGGTTGTCGCATTCATCAAGATCACTTGATCACTAATTAGATGAGCATTAAGTGTGCCACCTATATAACTAATCATGATCCTAGTTATCTGATTAAGACCATTTGTTTGACTCGACAATTTGTTTTACCAAGGTGGACTTGCCAATTGAGTGATTCAATATTAGATCTATACAATGTGTGGGTATAACAAGATTATACTTAATATTTAAAGGTTAATAAGATAGACTTTGTGACAAGTTGAATTAGCTCTAACCTTGGACTCGACAATCAAACGGCATTTGTTACGCCTGTCATATCGTGTTTACACGTAATTGTAATCATAAGTCTAACCCTAAACTAAGACCTGACTGAGCTTTGTGTATACGCTTTAGACTAAAATAGCCTAGCACACCTGGACACTGTTCTTGCCTCCAAAATGCTAACTAGTTACTTTTCGCAGGTAATGGCATTCCCGAGTGTTTATCGGAGTCGCCGCCGAGCGGTTCCAATCACTCAAGCTTTCAGTCGAGTGCTGGAAGTACTCCAATACAAGAGGTTAGCCATCAATACTCAGTTGAGCTACAATAATACCGATTGGATTAACCTGGCACCTATTGCAGGAACCGAGCCAATCGCCATTCAGCTCATTGAACCAAGGCAGTGTTTGTGATCTAACGCTTTACTCGTCGCCATCCCTTCCGAACATTTCTTTGGGGAGACCTCATGTGCCCAACTCGACGACGTCAGCCACTTCGGTTGTGAGTGACCACACCACCAAGCTCAATCTAACCGGCAATTTGACCTGACCTTGACAGCCACCAGACTCTTGTAAGCCCATCACATCGGAGGCGCCGATCCGAGGTCTACGCTTTCCGATGTCATTGAACACAATCCATAGCCACCACTCATCGCACAGTTCGCACACCTCCGCGGGGCTGCCATTCTACCCGTCGCTACCAGGTATGTGCCATCACAAACTACATCCTAGCTACATCAGTGACATGTAACATCACTCTCATCGATACTCTGCAGTGATTGAGGGCGAGTTCACGCCGCCGACGAGTCCGGGTTATATCCAGCAACAGATGAAAGTGTTGGAGCAGAACCGCAACTCCCAGACGAGTATATTGGGAGGAGTGGTGACGGGCATCAACACTGCCAACTCCATCAGCGGTGCGATCGTCTACCCGTACCCGGGCAGCGTCATCACCGACACTCAGGTAGCGCAGGCACGCCTCCAAAGGAGTCTTCAGCGGCCACTGGGCCGGACGCAGTCGGCGCCACTGCCGTTGGGCCACCCGATGCTTCAGGCGGCCGCTCAAACCATTATTCTGTCGCCGCAACAAAACGAACAATTTTACCGCGAGAAACAGCTCTACGAACAGAATCAAAGAAATCTGGTTAAACAGCACATCCGGCAAACGGTGCTGACCAGAGCCTCGTCCAAGAGTCAGGTCGTCGAGAACGTCGAGGAGGAGACCGAAGCGGCCGTCGCTCTGGAGATGAGGGACAGTCTGACTGAAATCCCTGACTCCGGGTCGACAGCTGTCTCATCGATGCCGAACGACTGTGTCATAGACCTGACGGCCGGCACCAAAAGGCTACTCTCGTGCGACACCGATCTGGTTCGGCAACAGAAAGAACGGCAGTCATTCCTTCAGCAACAGCGCGATCTCATGTCTCCCGTGGCCAACGCCGGCTCGGGTCTGCTGACCACTTACAGCACCAGACCCGGCCATCATCCTCATCCCAGCCGACCACTCTCTCGGACACTCTCTAGTCCGTTGGTCACACTGAGCCCGAACGGCTGTCCCGAGCCATCCATTTCCTCTCGTCATGTCTTCACCACTGGACTCGTCTACGACAGTCTAATGCTTAAACACCAATGTATTTGTGCCGACAATTTCCATCACCCGGAACACGGAGGACGGCTTCAAAGTATCTGGGCTCGTCTTCAGGAGACAGGGTTGGCTGCCAGATGTGAGGTGGGGCTTCACCTTGCTCACTTGATTTATTGCTTTGCTAATCATCACTGTTTTGTCACGTGCAGAGAGTTCGTTCACGAAAAGCGACATTGGAGGAGATCCAGTCGTGTCACAGCGAGGCCTATACCCTGCTGTTCGGGACGAACCCACTGAACCGGCAGAAACTGGACCCATCGAAACTAGGTGAGCCAACCACAAGTGGTTAGTACTCACTAATGGTGTGCCACGGCAGCCGACTTACCCATCAAGAGTTTCGTAATGCTTCCGTGCGGTGGCATCGGAGTGGACTCCGACACCACCTGGAATGAGATGCATACGGCCGGTGCCGCCCGAATGGCCGCCGGCTGTGTCATCGAATTGACGTTCAAAGTAGCCACCGGTGAGTGTAAGGTATGTATCGGCAATTGTCCGGCTGAAGGTCTGGATCGCAACCGAACTCACCTCTCGTTGCTCTCCAGAACGGCTTCGCAGTGGTCCGCCCGCCGGGCAGTCACGCGGAACACCAACAGGCGATGGGATTCTGTTTCTTCAATTCGATCGCAATCACTATCAAACAACTGCAGCAAAAGCTCAAAGTGGAAAGGATTCTGATCGTCGACTGGGATGTCCATCACGGCAATGGTCTCCAACAGATCTTCTACGACGACCCGCACGTGCTTTATATATCGCTCCACCGTCACGACGACGGCAACTTCTTTCCCGGCACCGGTGACCTCCAGGAGACGGGCATTGGCGACGGCCAGGGCTTCAATGTCAACATCGGTTGGTGCGGATCACTGGACCCGCCCAACGGCGACGCCGAGTACCTGGCTGCCTTCCGCTCGGTGGTCATGCCCATCGCGCGCCAGTTCAACCCCGACCTCGTCATGGTGGCTTCGGGCTTCGACTCGGCCAACGGCCACCCGCCTCCGCTCGGCGGCTACCAAGTGACTGCTGACTGCTTCGGCTACATGACTCAACAGCTGATGACCTTGGCCAATGGAAAAGTGGTCCTGTGCTTGGAGGGAGGGTATGGTCTCGTTTAAAAATAGAATTGACCTTGGTCTGATCACGCTCTTGGTTACAGCTATGACTTGCCTGCGATCTGCGACTGTTCTCAAGAATGTGTGTCCGCTCTGTTGGGCGATCAGTTGAGTGGACTCAAAGAGGAAGAAATGCGCCGAAAGCCGTCTCAGAACGCGATCGATTCACTCAATCGGGTCGTCGCCATACAAAGTAATTATTATCCTTCGAGTTTTAATTGCTAAACAATCAATTATCTTGGATCAGGTGCTCACTGGCCAGTACTGAAGCGTTGGGCACATCTCATAGACTCGAACTTCATTGACGCTCAACGAAAGGAGAAGGAAGAGTGCGATACAGTCAACGCCTTGGCCTCACTCACTGTCCGCCAGTCCCTCAGGTCAGTCCACCCGTCGGTCACATCGGGAACGACTAATCTGTCGCTCATTTTGGTCAGCAGTCCGCCCGAAGTCGAAGGACCGAACGAGGAGCCGATGGATGAGGACAACTACAAGTGAGGCACAGAAGTGAATCGCTCGGCCTATCAATTGTGTGATCACTAGTGATGCGAACCCTTCTTATTAAGTACTTTATTTAACTGGTCTTCGCCTCGAAGAATGTCTTCAGTTTGTCGTCAGTCTGTCTTCAGTTCGCCTTTTGATTTGTTACCAAAAAAAAGCAAAAACAGACAAAACACTTGACGTGGGTTAGAGGTGGAGCTGTGCGCCACCCGTTCCACCCGACCGGCCAATCGGACTCCAAACTGCTCTGCGACCCGAGTCGGGCCGCATTCGGTCCATCGGGCAGACAGTGCGGGACTGGAAAGTGGGGATCAGCGGTATGTCCGCGCGTTGCGGGACAGTCAGTGCCATAGCGGACGGTACGGCCCGTTGGAGAACACATACCAAAGCATTTCCAACAATCGATTCATTCAATTATTCGAAGCACTCATTCAATAGCAAAGAGTTTCGCATTTTATTACCGAATAATATATTTTTTGCTTACATTTTATCACATGTTTTGTTACCGAAAGACATAAAAAGCAACTGAAAAACTGAATTTACAAATATTTGAGAGTTAAACTATAAACTATCAACTTTTGTGTTTAGATTTTTCACTACCATTTGACTGAACGAATCAAATCAATTCAATTCACTATCTATTCCTTTGTTTATACCACATATTGTTTATATCGAAGTCACAAAACGTTTTTCTCAATTATCTGTCAATTGTTTTACTGATTCGGTTCACACATACCGTGTAATTACTGGTCTCCCGAACGCCACCCGAAACGGCCGACCCATCAGATCACCCGATAATTTATGAATATAACTACTCATCTATTTATTTGTAATTTACTTCTCTGTAATCTATCGAACATTAGCTCTCATTTAGGCTCCAAATTCTATTTTGATAGCTTCACCTTTCACATAATCGCCTCTCACAGTATCACTATCACTATCTTGGTCAGTTGATCACCATTTAGAATCGACTCTTCCCGGTGCGCCACTCTTCACAATTCTGTTATCGAGCTCGAGCTCTCGTAGTCCATTAGCTAGATCATTTTGTTGAATCTCTGGCCTAAACTTTCCAATTGAATTTAGTTGATTAACTTTACTATTAGGTTAGTTTATTCGCTGACGACAGAATGTTGTCTAGCAAAGTGAGCTAGCAAGCCAAGCACAGCTACAGACTGGCGATCACCATGCTCATGCTCATTGTCTATGGGACAGACCCTAACGAACAGGAACTGTTCGCTACTGAAATCGGAAGCATAGATAAAAGTCAACCAATAGTTGATCTGTTCGTTGATTCGCTTCGTTCTTAATCTAGTCTAATATTATTTGCCAAACCGCGCCATTTGTACTAAACTGAATGAACAAGGTGGTTTAATGTTCTTAATCGATTGTTATATTGCATTCAATACATTTTAATTGTAAATTACATTAAAAGTCACATTTAATGTTACGTTATAAACTTGGTCGTTAACACACTCACACTCACGCCATCACATTTTGCACTTATTAAACCAGCAGCTCAGTTGACTATATGCCCATGTTACTAATGAATTGATCAAGCTTATTTGCTAAGTGAAAACGAACGTTAGAACTAATTACCGAAACTATAAACTGGATACTAATTGTTTGGCGCCTCACCGGCCAGACCTGATGAGTATGGTGCGTGCCAAATGACCATCACCATCTGGTCTGGCTCATTGAGGGCCCCCACACATACATACCTAGCGCAAAAGCACAAACAAGCCAAGCAACCAACCAAACTCATTAGGCGTTATTGTTCTGGATATATGTTGGCATTCAATTCCAGTCGTGTTGTGGTCTCCGTTGAGTTGCGGACCAATCGTTTCATTGCGTACATACAGACCCCGAACATAAACACTACTATACATAGACATTATGGTAATTGACTGTACATTTGTTTAAGAATGAAAACGATATATAAATATAAGAAAATACTTTGTAAAACAGTTTTTTTGTTCACATTGTGTTAGATATGTCGCTAACTATTAGCCGTTAATTATATAAATATAAAACGATTGTTGAATTGAATTGGAATTTATCTGAACGTTGACTGACATATGACTTATATTATATAACTTGATAACTGTGAGTGAGAAACAAAAAAACGAATACAATTATACAGTTGTGGACAAAACTAACTGTTCTTACATTTAACTTATTCATTGCGTTACTGTTTGGGTTCAATTAGTTTTGTCTGCGACTGTATATCAATATTATTTAACTGTTGAGCAGATGAAGAGATTTTTAATTGTACTGAAACAGAAACGATTTGAACGGACAGCCGACAAACGATCAGTGAATTAGTGCCGCTATGACTCAAAACATGCAGAAAAAGACTTTTGGTTTCACTGTCTGAACGGTCGGTGCCTTAAGCCGTGACTCGAATGGTGTTTGGCATCGATTGACAACAAATATTTAAAAATACTACACAAAAAATAATACAACAAAACGATTGTTATTTGACAACAAAAATGATTATACATTTGAGAAGAACTTTATATCAATTGAGATATTTATGGCGATTATTAGTCTGACATTCGTTTGATATATTTTGAAAGAATGATATATTGAATTCTCTTTATATATATAAGACTTCTACATATTATACATACTATACATATGAATATATTGACAACAATTTCTATTGAATTTTATTTACCTGTTTTACTTGTCTCTAGTCATCGATGGTTTCAAACAAAGCAAAAAATTAACAAAAAATATCAGAAATATTTTATTTAATTGTAATTATGGTATCAATCGATTACATTAAATTTGTCATTATTATTATTACAAATCAACAAGATTGTCTTCTCTACGCTGTCTATTTACACTGAATGAATGAATCTTTCCATTTGGTTATCCATCTAATGTCCATCAAGTTCTTTGGCAAACCCCTACTCCCCTATCACTTTACCACTTTCCTCCTCCACCTCCGCCGCTCTGATAGCTATTAGAACGAAGCAATTGTTTAATCCAGGTAAGCAATCTAAATGATCTTACGTGTAGGATCCGCCGCCGTGTCCGCCACCGCCGTATCCGCCACCGCCGTGTCCTCCGCCGCCACTGTACGAGGCGTCGGCCGCTTCATGTGAGATGACTCCCGGCTCGTTCGACTTGATCTTGGCTCTTTGGATAATAATAGACAAAGTTATTTGAGCAACAAATGATAATGCGCTGAGCAGTTGATGGTTCGGCACTCGCTTATCCGCTAATGAAACTAGATCAGATGAAAAATGCATTACACAAATGAATAATTGATGACTAGATTTGCTCGATTCACCCCAAGGACACGATCATTGGTACAAGTAATGATCGGAGCTAGATTATTCAGGCACACGCTCGCCAATTGAGGCGTAAGTAGCTTGGACAAACAGCTAGAGTGCACCGAATTTGACTAATTGAAGCGATTGAATCAATTTGTTTAATGGGTGAGAATCGCTAATTAGACGACTCGCTGACAGACGCAACACATATACGGCATATATTAATACTAATCGTATGCATCATCTCATCAGACGTCAGGGATTTCGGCATCACTTGCGACAAATGCAAGAATCCGTGTGCCGTCTCTGTCTGTCTCTGTCTGTGCCTTGATATGCCTTGATGTGCCTTGCTGCTCTTCTGCTCTTTTTGCGCGCTGACATTTGCTACATGCTACATTACCGGAATCCTTTCTTGTCGGCGTACTGTAAACATTGAGAGAGACACATTAGCTAGGCATAAATTTGTTTGCGCTCGACTAGGCTTACGTATTCGACCACTCGCTGGCGGCCATCGGTGTCCGACAGACTGTACGATCCCTCCTGCAAATTGAACAAGGTTAATGTTGTATAAACACAATTTATTACACATAAGCTTTTTTATAGCGCGCTTTTTATACTGTCGTTTAGCGAGATATTGATTTTGATGCTAAGTCTGTGTGAGACAGGATTTGCTAGTTTACGGTAGTCAGACAGTCACTTAATTAATGTGGACGAGTCTTAGCATCTCTACTCACAACTGGTCTCAACATAAAAACTATAAGCCAGGACACAAATCTGCATCTGCTTTGAAATTGAAATAGAATTAAATGCGTTGAAACTAATTTAATATTAATGGATGGGCCGACACGAGCCGTCCCTTTCGGAGTCAGACGTCTTTGCGCTGGCAATAAACATCCGAATTGACTGAATTGACTGCCAGCTAATCACAAAGTCAGAGTCAGATTGACTAGGTAAACAGTAAACATAGAAGCTGAATGCCAAACCAGGGTCACCTTGTTGCCGTAGGCGTCGCCCGACTCTTTGCGTGAGTTGCTCGCTCCGTAGGGATCCTTTATCTGGTAGCTGAACGCATAATTGCCATGGTCCTTGTTAATTATGTCAACATTAATTGGTGGTCTCAATCAACACAAACTGATCAATTCAATCGGAAACTGATCAGAGCTAATATTTACATCTTGCTTGCGGAATGAGCTCGACTGTCCGCCGCTCTTCCATGTGGCCGACACCAGGGCCAGTAATCCGGGCAACACAAGCAATATGTACTTGGATGAGATGGAATAGAACAAAGTTAAACAAGATTAATTGACTTTCTAGGCGTCGGTTGGCTAACCCATTGTTACCTTAAGACTATTCATAATAATGGGTTCGTTCGTTCGTTTTGTTGACACTTTCGCTGAAGAAAAACTCTTCACTGACTGACTGCCGAAGACTTTTATATGAACTCAATTGTCGTTTAAGACAAAGAGAGTGCAGATTATGAGCAGAAAACATAAAAATTAAATACAATTTTCTACGCAAACAATTTGTATTCATTAGTCTCACTGTATATTTAAGGCATTAGTGGCCGTGTTTTTACTGTCAGCCCCAGTCAGGCGAGACCTAGAATCAGACGGCTAACAGTTAGTCGTACAGTAGTGCAATTTGAGCCACCATTGAACCATGGACACTTGCATATCATTTCGGTAGTGCATATCTCGTTACATAAGCATAATCTCGTTAACACTTATCTTAATTAAATTGAAGAAACCATTTGTGAGACAAACTCAAAGAGAGCGTGAATTTCTCGGCTCCAGTCCTGAGCTCAGTCTCACTGAGACCTGGAAAGTGGTTTATTGTTAGGCATATACGGCATCTCCCGAGCGATACCACCTCTCCTGCGCTCCCCAACCGGTGCAGACAACTAAGCGCTCCGATATCGATGAGGAAGTCTTTTCCCTTTTCGGCTCAGCCGACCGTTCAATCGATATACCTATGAATAATGCAATTTTCCAATGGATTGCTTAACTTTCAGCCAAACACTGAGCGCTAAGAACTTAGGACTTGAGATAATATTTAATTATAAGCAAACAGAAGAACTATTTTGGGCGATAGAGACCAATAGAGACCTCGCTTATTATGTTAGAACATAGTCAATGAGTGAGACACTGTCAGTCGAGCCACTTGTTTATTAAATCTTCATGCTTAGTTTGCCAGTGCAAACACACGGTCAGACACATGGCTGCAGTCCCGATAGTCAGGGATGGACAGGTATGAGCGAGGTATCATGTGAGCCCAACAAGCCAACAATACCGGGCAGTCTTCGCCCTCCACTGACCAGTCCTGGTTTGGCGCACATCCCTCGAAGTGTCTTCTATGTGACTGATCAGGGCTTCAGACACACAACACACTGATTGAGGCCATACCAGTGTACGAGCAGTTCGCTGGACGAGAGCCCGTATATGTGACTAGAGTGCCATCACTCGCACTGATTTGGCCAAGCTCACCCGGCAATGTGACCTCTCAGAACATGTAGATGCACAGCTGCCATTTCTATCTAGCTACTCGTTTGATGCGTCTTCTCGCATAAACATATTGAGCAAGTTAAACTTTTATTTTCGCCACTTTCAGCAATGGTAATCATAACATAATATATATAAAACATCTCTTGGTTTGTGTGTTTGTCGGACAAAATATATATATAAATATATATTTGCTTATATATATAAGCATTTTTATTGAATTCAATTATAAATGAGATGAGCAATGTCATTTAAACTGAAAGCAAATTTTTCATTCGATTAATATTTTGTTTTTACATTGTTTTGTTATTTCAATTCGTATTTCTCTTGCGAATTGGTTCCGTTAGGATAACAATTGGTATCGATATGTTACATCTCTATGACCATAACCATAACCATAGCCATGTTATGGTACTCTATCGCGATATGTATGTAATGTATATGTCGTTTGTCGTTGTCGTTCGGTCTGTTCGTTCGGTCTCGAAGAATATGGATTATCTTGTAATCAGTTAAGAAAAATTGGCAGAACTTGTGTTTGGGTTTGTGGTCTCATTGGCTGATGAGGTGTGCGTTCACTGGCGGTCGCCGTTCGGTCCACAATTTGATCCATTGGCTCAATAGTCGGCAGCGATCGCAGGCCGCGACCCGCGACCCGACCACTCGCCGCCACTTCACACTCTGGTCGGAGTCTTGGCCTGAGATCGGTAGCTCTTGCGGGCGCACAGAATCTTCTTGAATGCCGTTCGGAAGTCAGGACTGAATATTGTATCTGAGGGTAAGAAAGCGACGGTTAGTCTGTGCGCCACGACTTGGTCTGTGCTCTTGAGCTCGAGTGGCGACACAACGACAATGACTTGCGGCAAATCACTGGTAATATCATGCAAGTCAAGCACCGAAAGGGTGAAGAGTGCAACGAAGTGCTAACCGAATCGAACTCGACTGACTGACTGACTGACTGATCGACTCGCCTACTCGCAAGCTACAATTATGCAAGCTCATTTATCAAATTGAGCTCAATTAACCCGTGCTTTTGAATCTAATGATACAATTTGTTTAATTTGTGCCTCAAGTGGTTGGCGACAAGTGTGTGATTGACATGGTTTAGGTCATTAGCATAAGTGTGAAGTGTGGGCACTGATAGCACTCGAGCACAAGCCGTCCGATGTGTGCACCGATCGGTTGGTATATACTCACAAACTATAGGATTAACGCAACTGTTTATATAACCCAACCATAAAAATACGTTCAATACTATCATCGGAAGGTATTCGCGACACGACTGGCACAAAGGCATCAGCAGAGCCGAGATGAAGAACGGCAGCCAACAGACCACGAACAGACCTGTCACGCGGAGATAAGCAGATTAGCGCAACTTGCCAACACTCAAACATTTAGAATTCATATGAGCCATGCTAATTAATTAATTAATTAATTAATTGCTCTATCGATTTAATTAAGGGCTTTAAGATTGGTTCCGGCTTGTTTATCGCCAGCCAAGCAATAAACAAGTTGATTGATCTTGCTCATATAGGCACCGATGTTTGGGTGTCTCGCGGGTGAAGAATCGAGCGTCAATAATTGATCAGGGTGACACTGGTTCGATCATTATCAATAATAGAGTTGCCAAATGGTGTCATAATGACCTGGCGTCGGCTCACTGGCCGCCAGCGGTCATCGATCACAGTCAGCCATCGCCGACCGCTGCCATCGCTCACCTGTAATGATGGCCAACGTTTTGGCCGCCTTTCGCTCCCTTTTGGCTTCGATCGTCTCTCTCGGGTGCTGTCGCTTCTTCGTCAGGATCTCCGCCTTCTCGACACTACCGTTATTATTGGCCGACTGCTGTTTGTCCGGACTGTTAGGCGAAGAAGTGGACACTTCGCTGGAGAAGTTGGTAGTGGTAGTGGTAACTAGTTCGTTTGTGCAGCAAGGCACTGCAGCGCTTCGCTTCGCCGAACCGGACGCCCGTCGAAGTGCCAGCACAACCTTGTTTCCGGGCTTCCGGCGGATCCGCTTTCGGGCCACCTATCAGTCAGTGCCGCCAAAAATTAATATTAACAATATAAGGCTATTTTGGACATTTGAACATTTGAACATGGTGAATTTATGATCATGACTAGGATTATTATAGCATCAGTCATAAAATAGATAGCTATCTATGGCTAATATCCTGTCCATTTTAATTCTGTTTGGACACGAACTCAGTGCCAATTTAGCAAAGCTTGATAGAGAAGGTGAATCAACGTCACCATTGGCTGAAATCAGGTAACGTCTGACTGATTATTAATCTACTAAAACACACAAACAAGTGGTGTGTAATCGCAATCATTTGGGAATTGAAATGATTTTCTGTGTTTTTCGTAAATTGTTTACAAAGGTAACACCAAAATGAATTGCTTGATGAGACAGTAGCTCAAAAGCAAATAGCGTTAAGAAAAGAACAAAAATTTAATTAAAAATATTCTTTTACGACTTCACAAGATTTAGTGAAGACATGTTTTTCATCTCGGTTTTGTGTTAATTTGATCAAGGTACAGTAGGCTGTAAATAGAGCCAGAGGGACAGGTGAAATTGCGGTAAAGACAAATTGAGTTGCAGCGAGCATAAGTAATCTAGACAAAGAACAAATAGAGGAATAAGTAATAAGAATTTTGAATTTAATGCTCTCATAGATTAAAAAATTGAGTTTCTTTCGGTGAATTTGATGGCTCCGAGAGTTTGGAGAGTTAGCCAAATGTTTATCTCATCTGTATTTATACGTATAGTAGTCTATAAGTATGAGTATAAGTATGTATAGATTCGAATGAATGATCTATATAAGTTATGGCACTCGTAATGGGGCTTGATGCTAAATTATCCAACACAAACTCATTAGAATTGAGCATGATAAATTGTAGCCAAACAATTGCGTTGCCGCTATGCCTTGTAATGGTGATCCAGGCAAATGGCAAATTGCACTTTAAAGGAAAGACCCAAATCTCGAGTGAATCTATCGGTCGCTTCCAATATAGACATTAATCTTTGGAAACGGTTAACGATATGCCATTAGTGCCAAGAATTTTGCAGAATATTCGCTAACGATTTGAATCAAAAGGAATGTTATTATTATTCTCTTATTAGTGATGGACTCAAAACTTACTTCTCTTTTCAAATATAAGTCTCCGTTCGCTATATTCTTATCAATTAACTATCCAAAGCAACAGAGAGGGAACGGGAGGGAAGGCAAGGAATGGCAGTCACAGCGACGGAGAGCGAGCACAGACTGAGCCGGGAGAGTGTGGTTGGGAGAGATTTTTCAGATCTGTGTTCGGATAATAATCTCTCGAAATGAGGGCTAAACGAGAGAAGACTGTCATTAGTGGCGGACTGAGTCGTGGACTGTGCGGTGAGCGGTCAGGTATGCCGTCATATATTGGATCGGATCTAACGGACGGATAGTTTGTCGCTAATTAAAATCGGTAACAATTATAATGTTTGGCATTAAACATAAACCACGATAAGTCTGCGATCAGTACTCCGATCAGTACTGGCGATCATCTCTACGTCCGGTATGTCATTATATCGGATCACAAATGCAATAATTGGCACAAACGGAGGGCTGACCTGAAATATCCGCCAATAGAGGACAAGTATGAGCGCCAGCGGTACGTAAAACGTGGACATTGTGGCGAACACCTGATAGGCCACGTCCTGCGAGATCTGACAGGCCTTGTCCACTTCGATTCGCTCCACGAAGTCAGGGTCCTTCCAGCCCAAGACAGGTGCCAGCGAGACGATGCCGGCCACCGCCCATATGCCGAATATCATGACTCCAATGCGCCGACTGTTCCGGTTGTGGATGTAGTCGACGTTCGTGACGGCCCAGAATCGGTCCTTAAGTGGCAACAAATGTGTCAATTGCTGGCAATATAGGGCACATCGGGTGTGCAGAGGCAGTGCTCACTGACCACAGCGATGGCCAACAGGTGGAGAATACTGGCCGAACTGCAGAGCACATCACAGATGGTCCAGAGGTCGCAGAGGACGGCTCCCAAATTCCACTGACCGGAGACCACGTATACGGCACCCAAAGGCATGACCAGACAGGCGACCATCAGATCGGCCACAGCTAACGAAAAGACCAAATAATTGCCAACTGATCTCAGGTTTCGCTCCAGAAGAATGGCGGCGATAACGAAGAGGTTGCCGACGACAGTGCACAGGATCACTATAGCCAGGAGAATGCCACTGATCACAGTGGAGATGAGTGCCGCCGAGTAATCTTCGTAGTACTCGACCGTCTGGTTGTCGGTGTCATTAGGCGTCAAGTGTTGGCCCGAGCCCTCCATACCTGACCAACAGGTCTGCACTACACATACAAGAGTTTCATATAATTATTTGCTGTTTCACTGGCGATCCATTATTATGGCTCGTCTTATCTCCAGAGGCACTCTCTTAGCCGAGGAGAGCACAGGAGAGCACAGGAGAGGCGAGGGATGCGAAGAAGCGAAAGTAGAGTCGAGTCAGTGAAGAGCCAGATATTAGACGAATCGACTTCTGATATGATCGCAACTCATTCAGAGTATTAGTCAAAGTCTGTGAATATGCTGTCCGTCGGCGGCGTCGCTACCATTGTGGCACTCAATGAGCACATGCAGTGATGGACTGATGAATGTCACCGAAGCACTGATTCACCCGAAGAAAGGATAACGAGATAACCACCGCTTTTGATCGCCAGTAGAATCAGCATTCACTAGAGTCAATTGAGCTTGATAGCGCCCACTAACTTGTTCCTGATCAATTGGAAATTGGCGTCACTTGGCTTGTGGTCGGACACGGATCTCGCTCTTTTGTCGGTCTAAAATTGAAGCAAAAAGGATCGGATTAGATATGATCACAATGGTTCCAATGGTTCCAATGGTAAGTTATGGCGAGGTTGGAGGAAGTGCGCCGTCATATGACAAAGTATCGATTGGAACGGCGTTTTGGGCCTCGTTTAAGCCGTTTAATGAGATGTTCTGGCGCTAAGTCTAATGTATCAAGATGTTTGCGATGATGAGATGGTGTGCTGCCAGCATCTGAGCCAAGAGCACAGCCACAGCACTGTTAGTCGAGTGCTCTAAGTCTTTGCTAATCATTAGAAGCGATGCAATTCTCAAGGCTTTAGTGAGTGTCGGTCCGGAAAGTCATCCCTTGTTTTATGCCATCAATTATCGAGTCTTAAAAAAGTAGAGACGATATAAGAAAACCACAAATGCCTCACTTATATCAGGTGCTGGCCTTCCATGTGCTGTGCGGTGAGAGTTTGGGCACATTTCTCGACTTGCAATCGACGGCACGAACCGAACGAGAAATAAAAAGTTTGTTCTCTATTTTGAGTCGTCGTTCGTTCTGTCAATACTATGACAATAAAAGAACGGTTTTGTCACTAATATCCAAAAGTGATTGGATTAGGACAGAGGGCTCGAGTGAAACAACTGGAACGGCCAACGGGTAGTGCCATAACACTCGGAGACAGACCCGTCTCCACTAAATTGGACACAATCTCTATATTCAATATACGTTTACTGAAGGCATGACTAACACCGGACTCGTAATCTTGGAATAGCGGCGACAGAATTGAGTGTCGAGTGAAGTCTCATTTGAGAGTTTATAATGGATGCACTCGATGAAAGAGCAAGGATGAGCTTACAATGTAGGCCCTACATTCTCGACAGCCAGTAGCCTACTCGCAAGCCAATCAAACCTAATGAGAAAGCCTGGATCACTCGTCATTCCTGATATTTTGTCGGCACTCATCGATTGAACCACAACCGTGTTCTTGCATTATCCCGCCCTCTCCTAGATTTAGCGCCCCATATAAAATCTTGATTATCTGGGTAATTATGACAATGTATTGATGAATATCGCTTGATATCATCGAGTTTGGCTGAGGGCTGATAATGCGAGAACAAGGTAATTACTTTAATATCAGTTGAACAACATAATCAATATAAATTTAGCCTCAGTGCTCGAGCACAGGATGTGGTCTACGTGTGTGTGTGTGTGTGTGTG